>MSJI02000052.1:77023-95521 GCA_001931905.2 Cladosporium sp. IMV 00045
GAGGATGCTGCCAAAGTCTTCTCTCCCACTCTTCTTCCCGTCGACCAGCGCATCCCTCATCCCGAGCTCGTACAGTTGGAACGCTGGAACCTCGAAGGTCTTTCGCGTGAGAAACGCAACGAGAAATTTGTGCAGATGGACGATGAAATGCGTGCTACCGCGGAGGAGAAGGAAAAGAGACGGAAGGAGTGGGAGGAGCGTACACAGAGAACCGTACCGGGCCGCCGCTGGGACTTCAAGTTCCAGGATATCTCTGTCGAGGATGTCGGCAAGGACGGTAGGAGCAGCAAGGGCGTCGGCCTTCGCTACGGCATGCCGCACACAGACCGGAAGAGAGGCGAATATAAGATACCCGCCAGTGTCTCGTGAAGAACACGAAACCGCTGTTGTACATTACTTTATGAGGCGCGGATGTGATTGCGGCGTTCGAGCTGCGAAAGATACCATTGTTGCAATGTATGATTAGAATTACTGTACTGTATCTGTACGTGGACCGTACATTTTCATGTCAAGACATTTATTCCTTTTTCATGATCATGTTGATTGATAAACACAATCGCTGTCCTAATTTTACTCACCTCATGTAAGCCCATGCAGATTTGCAGAGGGCGAGGACTTTGGCTTTCTGCAGCACTACCCCACCAGATTCCCAGAGCTTATTATTGTATGCGATTGAGGGCCAGCGTCAACCCGCACATGACATCCTGACTTTCTTGTGACTACAACCTGTCCGGTCACTCAGAAGGCACAATCCGCCCTGTGAGCCGCATCTTGTTCTTTATATCACACTCTTTCGAAAAGCCTGACCGTCACCGTCTCCATCAGTCACCTCGGAGACCTGCTATGCCCGATTTCGCTCACTGAGCTGTCCCCAACAACCGATCATGGCATTCACCACCGTCCTCGCATGGGTCTTCGGAAGTCCCATTGCAGTCTTCTTCACCACGCAAATCCTCTACGTCGTCGCTCAAGTCACCAAGAGCCAGCAGATCGACTACTACGCCCGCTGCGTCGCTTCCTTCACCGCCCTCCTCATCTGCGCAACCTACGGCACCATCGCCTCGGCATGCTTGAACGTTGTTGGATACGGTGGCCTGGGACAATGGACGACCGCGCGCAGCTTCAAGTGGACCATGCTGCTCTTCACTGGCGTATGGTTTGAGATTGAAGACCCGGACGGCCTGCTGCACGGCGAGACTTGGGATAAGTTGAGGCCTGCTGTCTTGCTCGGCAACCACCAGACGGAGCTCGATGTCTTGTTCCTGGGACACTTGTTCCCCAAGTACACCAGTGTTACGGCCAAGAAGAGTTTGATGTACACGCCCTTCCTGGGGTGGTTCAGTGAGTAGGCCCAAGCAATCTTCATTACGGGTGGTAACAAATCCTAACATTTCCTTCCCTCACAGTGGCCCTCAGCAAAACCGTCTTCATCGAACGCAAGTCCCGCTCCCAAGCCGTCGCGGCCTTCGACCAAGCCGCCGAGAAAATGCACCGCAACCGGCAATCCGTCTACATCTTCCCCGAAGGCACGCGCAGCTACTACGACCACCCGGATCTGCTGCCCTTCAAGAAGGGTGCTTTCCACCTCGCCGTGCAGGCCCAGGTGCCCATCGTGCCCATCGTGGTCGCGAACTACAGCAACGTCCTGGACGTCAAGAGAAAGCTGTTCCGCCCTGGCACCATTCCTGTGAAGGTCGTGGCCCCGATTTCGACAAAGGGCAAGACGAAGGATGATGTCGATGCGCTGGTTGAGCAGACGAGGAATGTTATGCTGGAGGAGCTTAAAGCTATCACTGGCAAGGCGAGGGATCAGGGTGTTGCGTTGAAGGAGGGCGAGAAGGTCAATGGTACGGCGAAGAGTTCGGGTGTTGATCTTGATATTGCGGGTGGTAAGGAGCTTTGAGGGGTTTGTGCTTTTGGATCGTTAGATCGCGCGGTGTGAAACATGCTTAGATGTGTATATGTGTTATTGTTCATGAGGATGATAGAGGGATAGCTAGATACCCAGAAATTAGAGCGTCTGCGTATATTTGATCTTTTGGAATGAGTATTGAGATTGAGAGTTCTATACTTTGTGCAAATAGTGGTGATTTTATGTATGAACGACGAAAAGATTTCATGGTTGCCATGAAATCACCTAAATCGTTCGCTTTTCCGAACCACATGTGGTTTGTTCATTATAGACATGTATTCATGGCCGTGTGAAACAAGACGGTCGTGGGACCCAGAATCTCATTTGTTGAAGTGATTTGCCAGACCGCAGCTTTCTCATTGTGCGAACGAGGCAATCAACGACGCTTCTATTCCTGGTGATTTGACTTAAACTCGAATGGTTGTATTTAGATCACCTTGGCACGATCGTTTACTTGGATCACATGTTCAATACGGAGCACAGTCATGGCTCACCTCGGGAGCGAGATGTACAACCCCAACCCTAACCCTAAAGCGCTGAACCCTGACCACATCAGATGGCTATAGAAGATTTCCAACCGAGCACTTGGGCGCATTCACATCACGACAAGAACACTATACGTCATGGCAAAATCAAAGAACAAGAGAAAGCAGCCCGATGCTTCGACTGCCATTGCGCAGAAACGCCAAAAGGCAGGCCAAGAACCGATCACGCCGCCTCCGGACAACCAGGCGAAGACCATAGCCAGCATCGGCCTTTGCGACGAAGACATCGAACTTGCAGTCGACACCCTCACAACCCTCGCCGCAAACCCAGCCGTGATCAAGACGAAGGCTTGCAAAGATCTGCGCACCACCGTGTATGAATTCAGCAAGGCATGCACCACCGGCCTCAACGCGACGTCGGACGACACCAACCTTACCGCGAAGATCAGTGGAGCTTTGGCCGATGGAAAGTACACAGAAGCGAGGATTCTGCTGGCGGAGATGGGAATTCGACGGCAGAAGCCTAAGTTGGGTGCATTGTGTCGCTGGGTGAGGGACTTGGACGTTGTGAGTGGACTCGCGGAACAGTTGGATGAAGATGGAAAGGCGAGGACTACGAGGGAAGAGGATGCTTTATTGGTGCTGGACGCCGTACTGCGTCTCACTGGACCTACGGACCACGCGGTTGTGGAAATGGAGAAGTTGGCATCGATGTCACATTCGCTTCCGATCATTCCAAGAGAGACGTGGAATCTCAGAGACGAGGCACCTCGGAGGAAGGTCTACGACAGCGTTCTGGATCGCACAATCCTCTCATCTGCTCCTGCCAATCTGAATAACACCCTCAGTGTCCTCGAGACAACTCCTGGAGCTCAACGAAAGCCACCAAACCTCCATGCCGCAATCCTATACACCTCACAAGACAACGCCATCCCCCTCTCAACAACCCCACCAAACACAACCTTCCACACCCACCCCATCGTCCCTAACCTCCATCTCATCAAAGACGTCCTCTCTCCCGCCGAATGCGAAGCAATCATCGCAGCTGGCGAAACCGTCGGCTTCAAACCAGACGCGCCCATCACCGAAGAAGGGGAAGAATCCAGCATCCTCGCACACAATTTTTACTGGATAGTCGACCCGGCTTTCAACGCAAAACTCTGGTCTCGTGTCTCACCCTTCGTGCCGAAAGAAGTCGCCGGCAAGAAAGTCCGCGGTCTGAACAGGAGGTTCAGAGTCTACCGCTACGTCCCCGGAGCCGAATATCGCGCACATATTGATGGAGCTTGGCCGCCGTCGGGCATTTCGCCCGAAGGAAAATATGTTTACGACTCTTCCCCTGCGACGGGCAAGCAGTCGTCTCTCTTCACCTTCCTCGTCTATCTGAATGATGAGTTTGAGGCTGGCGAGACGAGTTTCTTCCTCCCTAGCTCAAGAGAGGGGAGCATGAATGCGTACTCTGTCAAGCCTGTGCAAGGTAGTGTTGCCATGTTCCCTCACGGAGAGACGGAGGGGAGCTTGCTTCACGAAGGAACCGGCGTGAAAAAGGAGGGTGTTCCGACTGCTAAGTATGTCATCAGAACGGACGTTCTGTATGATGTCGAAGCTGGGGTTGAGGCTTGATGGTCTGCCTTTCTTTTTTAATGATGTTAATGATCTACAGAATGTATCTGGTTATATATAAATATGCAACTGATGCAATAGGAATTATCCTTATCTACACTACCGCTGACCCTCAGTGGCCGAGATCGTGACTTCACCAAGAGTCTTGCGCGACCTCTGTCAGAGCAACTTTACTCAGTGTGTGACGCTAGCTGCTGCAAAGCAGCGCTTCGATGCACGTGGTTGGCACATGATGGCAACACCAAAATCCTGTCGCCTCGACAACTGCGGATTTCTCACATTTCGACAGCCAGAAGTCTTCGTGATGGCGTTAAGGCCTTACGCGTTGCCATAGTCGGCGTAGAACTTTCATATGCAACCACAAATGATGAAATGGCGATGGAATCAGCCTTCGATGCCATTATAATCATCTCCGAAAGAACACCAGATGCTGCAGGAACATGGGGAGGTATTCGAACGGAACCTCTAATCATGAACCACGCAATGCCGGGAGAATGCGGCTACTGCACAGGTATTACACATCTCAGCTACCTCGAAAGGATCATCTGATCGTGAACCCTTTCCACGAATCCTTCTCCAACGTAGCCCACTTCCCACTCATAATGCTGGGAACCACAGCCACCAACCAACGTATGACACCCGCTCTGCTCAGGATCTTCCCGCAAGATGAACGGTCGACTAGCACTCGCAAGGGCGCCACCAGCGCTTAGCAGAACTGTCAGGCTTCGATGAAAAGTAAGGCTTCGTTCGCAAGGCTGAGCAGACCTGGGTACTAGGCGCAGCTTACGATCTCCGATTACACGTGTATGTGTGCCGTGCTATCTTTCTCCTAGCACTACACTCAAAGAATCAGACGGGGAGTTACTCTCGATCCAAGAAAGGTCGAAGTGATTCGAAAATGTCAGGCGCTGATAATGCATACCGGTACCAAACGTTGTCCAGCACAGGACCAGCCGTCATTCGGGTAGTGGAGATCCTACCCAGTCTACAACATTCTTCTCCCGTCCAGCTCAGGCTCTCGCATCGTAAGCTGAACGAGGCGAGCTTTGAAGCATTATCATATACATGGGGAACTGCGCCAGCCGATGTGCCAGTGTCTCTCGAAGGACGCAACTTCTTCGTGTCAGCAGATCTGGAGTCTTTAATCCGTCATCTACGTCACATGGATCGCAGCCGCGCAATCTGGATCGATGCAATCTGCCTTAATCAGGCTGACGATACCGAGAAATCTGCTCAAATCCCGATCACGCACCTGATCTACCAGAGAGCTACTCAAGTTGTTGTCCATCTGGGAGCACCCTCCAGGGAGAGTCGACTCGCCATGGAATATGTCTCCAATGTCACGGCAACAGTCGCAGCCGGCCGACATCACGAAATATCCGATCTGGTAGCAGTGAAGGAATGGCCTCTGCAATTGCCAATAACCGCGCCGCTGAGCAGAGCCGAGATTGCGTCTTTAACTGCTTTCTACCAGCTACTGATGCGGCCTTGGTTGTTCCGAGCATGAATCGTGCAAGAGCTCTGCATTGCCAACAGTGTCGTGGTCCAGTGTGGCGCGGATGTAGTTGACTATGAGCTTCTAAGGGTCGCGTTGCACATCACGCGAAAGCTCCATCCAGTCTTCGTTTCGTACGAGGACGTGGAAGAGGCTACGATGTGAGATCAGCCCGAGTATGAAAAGGAATGGCCGGCGAAAGCAATCAACACCGCGCTCAATCTCGACTACTGGCGGAAAATGGTGCGAGAAAGAGATGCATCAGAAAAACTAGATCACAACAAGATTAGATGTGCGGAAGAGGCTTCGTGGGCTCTTTGGATGAACAAGCATCGGCTCTGTCGAGAAACTCACGACTTGGTCTTCTCTGTTCCGTCGACATTTCCGGCCAAATCATGTGCTCACCATTAGAGAGCATGGCCGTAGGGTTGTGGAAGCTTTCGTAGCAGCCACAAGCTCGTTGGATGTGATAATGCACTCACAGCACAGCATCTGGAGCTTGGAAGATTCCTCATGGACTCCAGACTGGAGCCAACGATAGCGCGCTCGCGTTTTTCATTTGAACGGACAGAGTTTGCCAAATGTAGAGCATCTGACCAAGGACAACATCAAGATATCTGCGGACAAGGCTCTGTTTTATGTCAGAGGGCGCATCATCGGCACTGTGCTCCAGACTCGGATTGAGGAAAATACGCTCGTTCGTCCTCCTAACGAGTTGGAAGCGGTAACCATGCCTGTCACTTCAATCGCGGCCTAGGGCAGCACCGCGACACCCCACCGGCGATGGTGGCTCTTCAAAGAAGCGTACGAGCATGGTGAGCTCTTCGAAACGGCACTTGACAGCCTGACTGCCAAAGATCCGCTATGGCAGATGCATCTAGAGCTCTTTCTCATTATGGTTGTTGTGAGGTTTCAGCCAAACTCGGGCTTTTTGCTCTCGGAAGCATGGCGCTATGCACATAGCACTCATGACATACCTGTAGACCAGCGTTTCGAAGACATCGAACAGTTCTGGGACCTTCTTGAATATCTTTTGATGTCGAGGACAATATGCAAGCTGGACGATGGAAGACTGGCTGTTGCTCCGGACTTCGTGGAGGCTGGGGATCGAGTTGCCATCCTTGCAGGTTGCTCGAACCCTGCAGTTCTGAGAGAAAGCACGGATGGGACATTTCGCCTGCTTGGGGATGGGCATGTGTCAGGCGTTCGTGAGATGGAGATGGATCTTTCGGGTGTTGCAATGCTTACGTTAAGTTGACTAATGACTGAGATAAACACTTTTATATTTCATTGAGGCGGGTTCGTATAGCACCTATGGAGACTTTATTGCAGCCGTTCGAGACGGCTAGGGAGCGATCAATCGAATCCATTGTACTCTATGCTTCGTCCACTAAGCGACAGGTCGCGTTAGGCATCCCGTTCAATGCGCCACACATGAGTATCGGGAGACTACTACCTGTGCTCCTCAGCCTGGTTCGTACTGCAACTCGGAATTGCAGGAAGAGGTTGATTCAAACCAGATCAAACCTCGCAAATCCTGAATCCTTCGCTTCTGCAGCCGGTCTAGCCCCCAGCAGCGCATCCTTGCACCCTAGCAGCTCGGTGTCTCAATGCAAGCCTGTCGATTCTAGGCAGACATGTTCACCGCAGAATGTGACGTGTGTGCCTTGACAGTGCTTAAGATATACATTTGTTGAATCATTCAGACCAACGATTGCTCTAATCTGCGTCAGACGGTATACAGGTTCAAGATCTCTATTCTTGACAACCGAAGCGCATAACACGATCGACCATCTACACAGCCCCTGAGTCTGCGAAAGGTGGAAGCGCGATGTCTACGACCCGAGAAGAGCTTCGCAGTCTTGTGTACGAGCTATTTGAGTCACGAAAAGTACCATTACTGGTCACGGACATGATAGCTGACCACTTGGACCATCGGGATTTCTTCAACATCAACACACTTTCGCGAAGCCTGAACGCGCATGCAAATGCTTACATTTATCGAGATGTTGTCTTCAATCTCGACGGAAGCGAGCAGTCGATCAAAAAGGCCTCTTTACTCTTGCGAACACTGCTCACAAACGATATGGCCGCCCAAGCCGTCCGAACCATCTCCCTGGCTGGCGCACCGCTGGAAGATTGGAGACTTGAGAATGCGCCGTTAAGAGACAATGAAAGTATTGAGGACCCGCTTCGTGGTAGAATACCACCGGGCATATATGCTGATCTCACCGAATTCAACCAAGGAGAAATCGAGCTCTACGACAAAGTCGCGGCACTTTCTTCTACGAGCACACGTCCTTCCACCATCGAGCTATCTATATCGACACTGTTTCTGCATGTTCTGCGTCTCATGCCAAATCTCCAAGACCTCAGCGTCAGCGCCGACTATTTCCGGTTCCCTGACTTTCGCGATACTCTGCAGGAAATGGCTCGAGGTTTGACGATAAAACTGCAGTCCAGTAGTATGTGCTTGGATCTGCTACTCAAGGAACGTCTCAGGGGGCACTGGCACCCCGTTGTTGTGCGGGATTGGGATAATGCCTTGCTCAGTTTACTTGCAGTCCCAGGGATTCAGAGCATTGCCGCAGTCGCAAGTTTGAAGTCTGAAATGGTCCGTCAGCTACGCCCCGGTGGGTCCTCGATCACACGCCTAGATCTATACATCTATCAGAAGCAAGAAATCGACATTAGCGCTTTGCTGGCCGCCACGCCAAACCTCAGATACTTGAAGTATCACGCCTGTCTCGATCACTCATGGTACAATTCGGGATCATACCGGCGTGAACTGCACAGACAACGAGACGAAGCGTGGGTAAGCAGCTACAATCCCTCATGTCAGCCCCACGTAGGTCTCGAGCCTCTCTACGACGCACTGCATCACGTAAGTGATAGTCTACAGGAGCTTCACATGTCTCAAGACTTTGGCGAGGACAGCATCCATTTTGGTGTGTTCAACTCGGCAGATTACGAGCCTCTGTTCCGTCGCAGAGGAAAGCTTTTGAGTCTGAAACACCTGCGCACGCTGACCATACCGTATGTGACGATCCTCGACTGGACGCGCAAGGAATACGTCTCGGAGTGGGACGAGATCCTGCCGCCGTCACTTCGCCATATCGTCTTGACCGACGACCTTCAAAATGACGTCGAGGAGAACAGCTGGACGGATGAGGACTTGATGCCGATATTTTCGAGACTGGCAGAGTGGCAGTCGGCTAAGAAGAGCGGCAACGAAACCACATCGTTCGAACTGCATGTAAATGACCTTTTTTATGAGTTCAATGAGCCAGTGCGGCAGAAATTGACCAGAATTTGTGAAGAGTGTGGCGTGCAAAGCTCGATTGAAAAGAAGAACCGGGACCACCAGAAATCGCCACCGGAGTCTCTGGTGAGGACACGCGGAGGACGTTGGATCCGTCGAAGTGGTCGAGGTCGTGGTATGTAGCCTCAACAGCCTTGGGCAGTTGAGAGGCGCTGGAAACCTATGTATACAGATAACAAAACGGCCCTGACAGTGTACTCATCACTTCACCAATGGTGGTCGACTCCGCAGCGTATCCCATATCGATCACGTCGTCGAATCTAGCCTTCCTAGAAGCGGGCTCGTTTGCCCATGTGATATGTCCGTAGTTACCTCCGTTCATCTGATCTTCCGTGAATCGTTCACCACTGGGATCGAGGAGTTGCCTGTGCATGATCAGTATAGCTTCGCGCGATGATGGAGGACATGGCTTACCAAAAAGTCCACATGCGATCCATCATGCTGTGGTGAGCCCAAAATGCAGGGTCTCCAGGAGAAGTATAGAGATCGCCACCTGGATCACCTCCAATGACATAGTGAATGCCGCCATGAGGACCGATTTCGATCGTGTATGGAACACCCTCTGAGAGTAACCGGTACTCGGATATGTTCGGCTTCGAGAGTAGATCTGAGCTCGTTAGTCTAGAGCACTCATCTCGAGGATTTGACACATACTCAGAACCGTGGTATAGTTCGCGTATCTTTCATTCAGAGCCGGTCCAATATCTCTTTTCAGAGGGCGTGGGTTGAAACCCAAACCACCGTCAGGCCCTGGAGCCGTATTGTTCAATCCGCCGACTGGACCCAGTGTAACAGTCATATTGCCAAAAGGTCCCGTAGTAACATTGCCGCTACCGACACCAGGCTCTAGCTGTAGTGAAGTCTGGCCGTCCGGAGACTGAATGACCGGCCCATCGTGGGCAATGGACTCCCCGTTACCACCTAGACTGGTATCGCTACCGTCAAAGAGAGGAGACTCCTCAGGCGCACTTGCATATCTCGGCCAGTCCCAATACGGCAGATAACCATCGAATCCACATTCATCGCGAAGAGCTTTCTCATAGGAATAGATAAACCATCGGTGCCATGGAGGGAAGATGCCAGAAAAGTGGATTTCGAGTGTCTGTTGGATATGGACGACGGTGAAATCGTCGAAGCGGGACCTCGCGCCAGAAGAGACGTTCGCAGGAGTCCGCGGTGGTAGAGATTGGAGGCATCGAATGGCTTCGATGTAGTTCAGTTTCTCAGTTCGCGATAAAGAGCCGCATTCTCTGCGGATCGCCAGGTTGTCTGTGGTACAAGTCGTCTTGTTCTGTCAAGCATGTAGATGCGCTTCCTGTTCGCTCAACTTGTCCAGGCCATTCGAGAGCGCTGATTCAGTGAGTTGAGCGACACGCTCCGCTGCGTCAGATGGCTTGGAACAGAGGCCGCCATTGCCCCATGATAGTAAAGCCAAAGAATATATCGTCGGCGACGCTCGCATGCTGGATGAACGGTATCGGCAAACCGAGGTGTTTCTGCATAGACAAGAAAATCATCATGGGCCACAACATTTATATCTGCATGAGCATTTGGCTCGGTTAGATTCAAACCCGGGCTAGGGTGCCTCTTGCATATCGGTAGTTGAGTAACATGTTTTTCCGTATGCCCTGGGACGTCAAGTTATTGTAATAATGGTCCCCAGAATCCTTCTCAATCCGCGGTCGTTTCCTATTGGCTCGCTTGTATGACCCTATCTGTTGCAAGGATATACGCGTGCTGATTTGGTGTTAGCATTGATGTAGCGCTGTATCTAGAGCGAACTACTTTTTTCTAACTTTCAATGATCTCGTCAAACATCCTTGTATGCGAGCCGTCGAAGGGTAACTCGGAAGACTCGGGGGAATGCCTAGAGTGAAGCGATATTGCATTATTGGGATCCCTGGGATGGGAAACGAAGCAGTCACACTTTCTTGTCCTGTCTGGCTCTACTTAATGCAGATTGTGATCCATGAGTCGAGCAATCTGGTCTGTACTAAAGATGTAGCTTTGATCGTTGCAGAACGGATTCACACAATTTACCAGATACCAACAGAGGCCCCCAGATTCTTGCAGTATGCATTACATTCATATCACTCGCTCTAATCTTCACACGCCTTCGGATGTGGGCGAGCGTTGCTATCCTCAAGCAGTTTTGGATCGATGACTTCCTCATACTTCTGGCTTCGGTGAGAGTCCTGCTCAATATCAAGAGACGAAGTCTGACATAAGTAGGCGGTAATGCTAGCGCAGATGGTCTTGATTATTTTACAAGTCCAGGACGGCGCCGGCCAACATGTTGACACTATCGAGCATGATGATAATATCACCGGGCTTCGACTGAACTTCGTCACACAGCCGCTGTGTCTCATCGCCCTGGCTGTCGTCAAAGTTAGCATCGGGATTCTGCTCACACGCTTGACGACGTCTAGCAATTTCAAGAGATTCATATGGGGAACGATCATATTCACGATTCTTGCATTTGTGGGAAACTTCCGTAGGTTCTATCTCAACGATGTTCGGCCTCCGATGCTGATCAAGTTCAGTGACCGTCATGCTACAATGTCAGCCCCTGGCATTAGCTTGGGACACCTCTGTCAAAGGCCAGTGTATGCCCGCGTCGAATTTGAAATTCGCAGCTTTCTTCAACTCGGGTAAGCTCTTATTCGCAATTGAGATATCGTACGCCCTGCTGATCTGATTTAGCTGTGAGCGTGGTGACCGACTTAATCTTTGCCATCCTACCTGCAGTTCTGCTGTGGAAAGTCCAGCTCAGCCGAAAAAGAAAGATGGCAATTATACCTGTGCTATCTATAGGCTTCTTGTGAGTTCGCCTTGGCCATAGCATCGATCAGACACTGACATAAGAGAGTGCAACCATTGCCGGCGTCATCAAGATGCTCTACCTAGAAAGCTACGGGAAAGCAGGCGACTTCCTCTACGATAGCTCAGACATAACGATATGGTTAGCTTCATGTTACGCTTCCTCGTCTTGCGAATGCATGCTGGCAGTTCTTCCAACACAGGACAACTGTCGAGATCTGTCTCGCCATAGTAGCGGCGTGCTCTCACGCCCTCAAGACTCTCATCAAAACCATCAGTGGCGAGAGAACCCGAACCACCGAAGCTGCCTACCAGTACAAAAACAGCACAAAGGCCACACGACGCACCGCAAGGGACAACATCGGACTGGAAATCTACAGCCAATCGGCGCGAGAGGGATCGCCTGATGCGGATTCGCAGCAAAACATTCTCGTGGCGAAGGAGAGTGCGCAAGATGGTATCAAAAGAACAACAGAGCTGGAGGTGAATGTGTCAGAAGAGCAGTCGACGGAATCGGCGTGTACGCGGAAGCAGTGGATTGAGAAGCACTATCATGCATTTGACCGACAAAGATGCTTCCATAGTCAATCATATTCTGTGGTCCATTCGAAAGAAGAACATATCAAAGGACTCACGATGCTTCTTAGGCATAGATAGATATATCATTGTCCAAGTATCTGACCACTCGCACCGAATTTCTGTACTTCGCATCATTTTCCCTCCTCGAGTAACCATTAGTCTTACCGAGTCTAGTATTGTTTAACTTCCGGTTTTCTTAGGAGAGATGGAAAATTAAAGAAGGATGGAGAGAGCGGAAATAGGATTCAGAAGATATGTTAATGTTCAAGAAAACAAAAGGGAAGGGAAAAAGATGTAACTTGAACAGTCAAAGTGGAGGAATCAGGGACAAGGGCAATGGGAAACCACTTTACTACGACCTCCCGGAATTTGCTATAAAACATCAACGATTCTGCGCCCGCAATGTTTTCGTTCTCGATGTAGTTATGGTATTGACATCCCAAGTCGTGGACTCATGCAGTGCGTCTCCTCCAGCCCATCACTCCTTGTCGTCCTTCGAGGCATCGCGCTCTGAGACACTGCTTCCGGCTTTCGTATCTGAACCGTCCAAACCACAAGTGCCTCTACTACGTTTCACGATGTCCGCCAAACAGTCCACAACAGCTTTGAGTTCGCCTGGATTCCCATCCGGAGGCAGATATTCCCACGCACGCTTCAAATTCAACACAGCTGCTCTGCTTCTCTTTTCACTCTCCTCCACCCTTGCACGGAGCTCCTTGATGATTGCAGCAAAATCCTCTATCTTAACCTCATCTAACCGAGCGGGATCGAATGTCCATTCCCCGAGGTCATTACGTTGGGCGTCAGACTGCGAAAGTCGTCAGATGATGACGCCGAAAGATCAATGCAATGCAACTTGCCTGCTCGGTGTCCTTCTCCTTCTCCATGTCTTTAGTCTTGTTATCATTGATTTTTCCAGGCGAATCAGTGGGCTTCGGCGCTCTGTCATTCGAATCGCTTTCACGGCTAGAGCCCGAGGGATTTGACGAGTGGGAACTCATGGTGGAGTCAGACTGGACGTTTGTTAGTTGAGCAGGCAGGATTTGGCGTGAGTAGTGACCTGCGTTCATCCAAGTTACCGACGGTCGAAGTAACCGTGTTGGAGTATTGTTTGTCTGGAAGTAGTTGTGTGCGTGAGGAGGAGTCGTATGAGGCAGGCCTTTTGTAGAGGTCTGTTGTGTATGTAGAAACGACGCTAGTGCGGCGCTAGCGCAAACCTTCATTTCCATTCACTTACCTCCCTCGAGTGAAGACCAATTTCTGTGCTCATTCTACGTGGGCGAAAGTCCAAGGCATCTCAATATGAGAAGACCAAAGAACAGCAATGCAGTTCCCAACACTTACCGATGACAAAAAACTAGGGAAAGAGGAAAACACAAAATAAAAGCACAGTAACAAATCTCCTCTCATTAACTCGCTGTAAAACTCCAAAATGCAAGCTTTATCCGCCCCTGTTCCTACACATGCCATGATCCCATCGTACAGAAAACATCCTCCCCTTTCCACTCAAGCATAAAGCATGTATCCTCCCAGTTATCGACCCTGTAAAACTCCGGATGACCCTCTCCAATCATTGCAAAATGACGTTTGACGCGTTCGTCCTCACGGTTCAGCGAACCCCAGTAAAGGGTACATTATTCCTCGGTCTTCTTCTCCTCGGCAGGTGCCTCACGACTCTTCTCGAACATGGCTTTGAAGTCCGCATTGCTCCTCGCAGCGCCAGAACCGCCGTTCTCGCCCTGCGCAGCAGGAGTTGCATCGCTGCTCTTGACAAAGCCAATGCCAGTGGAGCCGCCTCTCTTGAAACCAAGACCGCCTCTGCGACCGCCTCGCTGGCCTGGACGAGCGATCGAGGCAGGTCGCATGCCACCAAATCCGGCGGCCGGGGCTGCGCCGTCTTGCTTCTTCTTGCCCTTTGCGAAGATCTCAGCCACATCGCCAGTTCGGACGTTCTCTCCCAGCGCGGAGCAATCCACGCCCGCACGCACGTCGAAAGCGACTTTGATGTCTGCAAATTCCACAATGGCAGCGTTCTGCTCTCTGCGGAGCTGGATTTTGACGATCGGGCCGTGCTTTTCCATTTCGGTGCGGATGCGAACGTCGTTGACCGTATCGGGTAAATTGAGGATGGCGATCTTGCGCTCACGAACCGTCTTGGCCATTTCTTCGCTGTTTGTGCCGTATGTCGCCGAAGTCATCGACACGTCTGAGCCACGGCGTTCATTGTGGCCGTTTGTAGATACGCCCGTGCGTTCCGGTGAGGCCGATTGTTTGACGATGATGTCGGTCTTGCGGGCTTTATCGGTGGGAGCGGCGCCGCCGCGAGGAGTGGAAAGTGCGATATTCAGAATGCGATCGCGGAATGGCTTGTTGTTGCCCTCTTCGACGGCTCTTGTGGCTTGGTCGGCGCTGGAGTACACAATGAAGCCATTGCCAAGTTTCTTACCATCGGCACGCTTGAGCAGGTTCATGGAGACCACGTTACCGTATTGGCTGAAGTGCTGTTTGACCTCTTCCTCAGATGCATTGTTCTCGAGGTTCTTGACAAAGAGCTCGCGACCCTCTGCCTGTGCACCAGATCGGTTTTTCTTCGCTTCGGGGTCTGAGATCTTCGCGACCAAGCGGTGCTGGCCGTCAAGCATCTTGCCGTCGAGCGCATTCTCCGCGGCCTGCGCCTGCTCGCCACTGAGGAATTGAACGTAACAGAAACGGCGTCGGCTGTTGTATTTCAGACTTGGGAAGCGCACTGAAACTACCTCACCGTAGCTTTCAAACAGCTTTCGGAAAGCTGCTTCGTCGAATTCGGGCGGATAGTTGGTCACATAGAGTGTGCTTCTAGTGCCACTCTGAATGTGAAGTTCACGACCATTGAGATCCTTGCCGTTGCGAACCTTCGCAGTCTCGGCATCTTCCGCAGTCTCAAACTCAACAGTGGCAGCAGCAGTGCCATTGTTGTGGCTTGGCAAGATGCTGATGGATTTCATGGCGCCACAGTCGCGGAAGAACTTTCGCAGGTCGATCTCGGCAATATTTGACTCCAGGTTGGTGACGGTTATTGTCGCATTCTCGCGATCACGCTTTGCCTGTGCGCTTGCAGAAGCAGATGCTTCCTCTGCGTTATCAACAGAGACAGACTCTTCCTGCGTTCTCACCTTCTTGTGATGGTCGTCTTGCGAGTCTTCGTCGCGTTTCCTCTTGTCACCCGTCGACATTTGCGCCGACTCAGCTGCTTGAAGGGCTGCGGCTTGCAACTCCTGCTGCTGCTGTGCTGCCACGACCGCTGCTTGCTCAGCCTCCTTAGCTCGCACGCCAGCAATCTTCTTCGAGAACTCTCTTGCTTCGATGCCAGCCTGCTGTAACCTTTCAACACTTTCATGCTGTTGAAAGTGGGCCAGGTACAACTCGACAGCACTTTCAGGGGCATCGAGGTGCTTTTGCGAAAGCATCTCTTCCATGACGCCAGTCGCCAGATGAGGTGCGGTTTCGGTGGTCTCGATGCGATGGCTGTCGCTCAGGCGGTCGTGTCCCCAGAAAAGAAGCTCCCAGCTGTAATATCTGGACCAAAAGTCGTAAGAGTTGGCCTGTTTGGGTGCGAGAGCTTTCCAGATATTACGGGCGTCTTCGATACGGCGAGCCTCGGCCAGAAACTTCATCTGAATCTTCTCAAGGCGGTACAAGGGGTCACCCTGGAAGTCCTCGCCGTAAACCTTTCGCCCAGCCTGCTGCACATCCTCAAGAGCCATCATGATGCCGACCTCAGCCGTATCGAGGTCATCTTCCGAGCTGGTTGACGTGAAGGCGTTGCGTCGAAGATAGCTGCACCACTCCATGAGTACTTTCACCAGCTCTTCCATGCCTCCAACATCCAGCAGGCCAGAATTTGTTGCGCGATGCTTGATGGACTCAATCTCCTGATAGGGCTTGCGTTCGACGTCAGATCGCAATATTCGCCTCGCCCAGAGCTCGCCAGACCAGGGGCAGTGTCGAGTGGCGCGCTCGAGAAGAGGTAGCACAGAGGAAGAAGGATCGTGCGATGAAGGCTTCTGACTGATCACGAAATCAACGTAATCAAGCCACCATTCCGTGTATGTGGGAAAACGCAGCAATGCACGCTCAAACAATGCGGCGCGAATGTCCTTTTCGAAAGGACCGCCCTTCTTCTTCGACTTGTGGGCTTTCTCCCATTTAAGGTATCGAGTAAACTCATTGAAAACCTCGTTTCTGTCGCCGGATATGATCGCGCGCTCAAGCTTGAGCTCATGCTCTTCGCGAAGTCCAGTCTGTACTTTTGCGGGCTCAGCAATTTCATTTACTTGTGCCATGGCGGCCTCCCAATTGTCGCCGTGAAGCCTGGTCATCAAAGGCCAGAAAAGCTGCCGTGTCTCTTCCCAGCCAAGACTAGGCATCCGTAGACGCTCGATGTAGTTGTTCTGTATCCGCTCGAGATCCTGTCGGGCCGCCTCATTGAGGTTCTGAGGCTGTATAGTTGATATGTAACGGTTCCATACGAGATGGCTCTGGTCGATGCGCCATTGTGTGGCGGGGATAGCTTGCTCCAATGTGTTGACCAGCATCTCCCTGGTGAAGAGTTCCCTGCAAACCTCCTTGTCTTCTTCGCTCCAGCTAGACTGCTCAGAGCCTGGGAGGTTGTTGCAAGAGGCGTAATTTGACTCGACCCAATCGGTATATGCCAGCCAAAGCGCGACCGACGAAGGCTCGTCTTGCACGGCTTTCTGGAAAAGTTCCGTGACATTAATGCGCTCCTCACTAGATTTGGCCAAGGAAACCTCGTCCGCGAGCCAATCTAACCAGACATCTTCGCCAACTGCAAAGCGAGAGTCCATAGATTCGCGTGCTTGGCGCAGTTCTGCGAGAAGTCCAAAAGTGCGAGGGTCCTGGCCAGTCTCATTGCTGCCTTCGGGGGGAGACGAGTGAGTGACGAAGCCTTTGTGTAAGAGATTGATGAGTTGCAGGTGGGAGTCGTAAGCGTAGGAGCTCTCTCCGAGGTGGTTGAGGAGGTCCGTCACGGCTTGCGACTCGGTCTCGGTGAGCGCATTCGAGGTGAAGACACGCGGTGGCGGTGTTTGCGCTGGCGCCTCGGCCATGGTAATGTCTGCTACTGATTGCGAAGAGATAGTGCGCGCTATGGCAGGTGCAGCGGCAGAAGATTGATTTGTGACGGTTGAAGGCGAGCGGCGCATGGGAACACTATTAGAAGAATCGGTGCGTGCAAAGGACTGACGTTGCATAGCAGCTAAGTCTGGAAGTTGCGGCGCGGGATTAGCCGAAGAATGTTTGCGACCTGTTTGCTCTGGCAGAAACTCACCAGCCAGCGTGTCCATCTGAGACGTGGAGCGCGTCGAACTCTGCGATGAGTGCCGATGAGGCATTGTTGGGCGCTGAGGCGGCGCCTGCACATAGCCATATGTGCTCTGATGAGTCTCGCCTCCTTGCGCGGACGGCTGCAATGGCCTGAAATTGGGAGCGGCAGCTTGCTGAGCTTGCTGGGCGGCATGGTACATCTGGTGGTGGTGATGTTGCTGTGCTTGCTGCTGCTGTGCATGCTGCTGCTGTGCCTGCTGCTGATACTGATGCTGCTGCTGTCGCTGCCGTTGATTCGCATACCCAGGCGGGTGGCCGCTGGTATCCATGCGATCTGGAGAGCGCCTGACCTCTTGGCTAAGACCAGACATATTCCGTTTGCCACCAGCCGGGCGGCGAGGCTTTCGTGGCGAAGGCATGCTGTTGGACGTCGAGTGTGGCGGCGGTGCGGCGCGCGAGCCGCCCTCGTCTGGCGACAATAATCTGTTGATATCCATGCTGGCTACCGCAAAGAAACGGACAGCCCTACGGCGAAGGTTGAAGGTCTTCCAGTGGTTTCCTGGGGAATATCTAGCGCATAACACCCAAAGGAGCGGCCTGTGGTCGCGCAAAGTCCAGCCTGGAGCGCCTCAGTCGGCCGCACAGCCCTTCTCTCACAGCAATAAGGGACGGGGCAAAGGCGGGTGAGCGCGCGCAAAGGAAGTGAACAGCTTGTGGCAGCAAGACGGTGGAATGAAGTGACAGCCAACACGAACGAGCCGCGGGCCGCTCTCTCGGCATCAACGAACGTTACGGACGACTAAAGTTTGCCAGACAGCCAGACAAGCCTGAGCCAGCAGTGCAACAGACAGAACGGGCCTAAGCAGCGTGGGCAGCTCTACCTTACGCAACGCACGCAGCGAGGGCTCGAGCAGCAGCAGGACACGCAGGACACGCAGGA
>MSJI02000053.1:0-23573 GCA_001931905.2 Cladosporium sp. IMV 00045
AAGCAGCTTCCAGACTGCGGCTCCGTCGATCTCGCTCGTGTGAGCCTTTCCGCCATCCATGGCAAGGGTAAACGACATCCCTGCTCCTGCAGGCGCACAGCAAGCCACATCCCCAGATCCCGACGGTGACATCCACCTGCAAGTCACCTCGACCACCACCTCGCCCGGAACGACCGACTATAGCAGCGATGTGTCTGCGCTGACCTCGCCCGACCCTTCGTTCTCTTTGTCCCCTCAGCAGCCCGTCGAGCAGCGAAACCAAGCACCTGGAATTCCCGATCGGAGGAAGAGTGTCCGCCCGAGCAGTCGCTCTCAAAGTCGTCGGGCCAGTCGTCAAGAAGCCAGAAAAAGCAAGGCATCCCCAATTAGCCTAAGCATCGCCAACATGAGCAATGAAATGAAGCTGCGGGATGAGGATGAGTCGCCCACAGAAAAGCCGGTATGTTATATGCGTTGGTTGGAATGAATCTATATCAAAACACCGCTCAAAAGCTAACCTTGACCCCGCATAGGATGCATTTGAAGATGCCGTAGACACACCTCGAGCAAACGGCGACAGCGACAGCAAGCAAGATGATAATACTGAACAGAACCCCGAGGCCCAGGGTCTGGGTATACAAGGCGCGAGCTCCCCGCATAGCGATGGCGGTGAAACAAAGAAAGAAGACGCACAACCAGAAAACATGGCAGGATCGCACTCGAGAAACGAGTCGCAGACTTCAAACAACCCACCTCTCGAGGTAGAACCGCCTACACCCACAGGGCCAAACCCTGCCAATACTGGCGCTCTCGATTCAGCAGCACCTGGGGCGTTCCCATCGGAGCCATCCTCACCTTCCAAGTCCTCGTCGACACAGCGAAACTCCACGACCGCACCACAAAAGCCTTTCCATGGCAGACAGCGCAGTGTCTCGCCGAGATTTCCTGTCAACGTCAGCCAGCCTGTTCCCAGCGATCTTGACCAAGTAGCACGAGAGACGCCGTCAGGCAGGCAATCACCTGTCAAGGAGTTGTTTCCAGACGCAAATGGGTCGGCCGCAACATCGCCTAGGAAGAACTCTTCTGGCAACATGTCTCCACCACCACAGCCCGGCAATCTGGCACGCAAAGCATCAAGCGGTCTCGGATCGTTCTTTGGGAGGATGGGCAGCATCCGCAAGGCACGATCGCCAGTCGCATCACGCTCAGAAGGCAGGCCACTCGAGCGGAGAGGAACCGGCAGCTCAATGGCGTCTGCAGATGGCGCCAGGCTGGGATCTATCGCAGACGGTCCCGAAGACGACTTCAAGCCGAGCTTGAGAGACCGCTTTGCAACACTCAGAGCGCAAGAAGAGCATGGTCACGAGGAGGCGATCGAGGACGGTGATGGAGAAAGCGTTGCAAGGGAGTCTCTTGCTAGCCCGACCAAAGAACATCCCGAGACCAGGACAAGAAGAGCGTCGTCTCTGCTCAAGTCTCCACCAGTGGACCGCAAACTGCCTCCTGGAACTGCGTCTGGGATGACAGCTGGACCTGCCGCAGAGTCTGCGCCTGTAGACTGGGACCTGTGGCAATCTTTGGTATATGAAGGACCTGCTGTTGTGCAGCGTACCGGTGGTGCAGAAATCGCCAAGGCGATCGCAAATGGCATCCCTCCTGCGATTCGAGGCGTTGTTTGGCAGGTTCTCGCAGACAGCAAGAGTGAAGATCTGGAAGCCTTGTACAAGACACTGAAAGCCAGAGGAACCGAAGCGGAACAGAGGCCTCCGTTGTCGCGAGGCAACTCCAGCTACGTCGGCCAAGGTGTCAACGAGAAGGAGAAGGAGTCTGCGATTTCCTCGCGCTCAAGTGTACACTCCGATTCATCAACGCCAGCCACTTCAACCCTCACATCTCCACCGCAGTCAGTGGACGGTGCCAGCTCTGAGTTGAAGACCAAGCTTCTTGCAGAGAAGCAAAAGCGGGACGCTGCGACTCTGGCCAAACTTGAAAAGACAATCAGACGTGATCTGGGCGCCCGCACATCCTTCAGCAAATATGCACAGTCCGCTGGGCTTCAGGACGGCCTCTTCGGTCTGTGTAAATCATATGCTCTTTTCGACGAGGCAGTGGGCTACGCGCAAGGTATCAACTTCGTTGCCATGCCCCTACTTTTCAACATGAGCGAGGAGGAAGCCTTCACATTGCTTGTCCGGCTTATGCACAAGTACGACCTCCGCTCGCTGTTCGAACCCGAAATGCCTGGCCTTCACCTACACCTGTACAAATTTGAACGCTTGCTCGAAGATCTCGAACCTGCGTTGTACTGCCATCTCAAGAGAAGACACGTCACTCCCCAGCTCTACGCCACACAATGGTTCCTCACGCTTTTCGCTTATCGCTTCCCACTGCAGCTTGTCCTGAGGGTCTACGATCTGCTTTTCTCGGAAGGTTTGACGGCGATTCTCAAGTTCGGCATAGTCCTTATGCAACGCAACAAGACTGCTTTGTTGGAGATGAAGGATATGTCACAGATCACGAACTTCCTGAAAGAGAAGCTCTTTGATGTTTACATCGACAAGTCGCCCTCGGCTTCCTCGCTGCTAGACTCAGGCTTCTTCGGCTCCGTATCGGGCGGCGCTGACAAGGAGCTCTACCGCGCCGATGAGATGGTCCACGACGCTACAGCGGTCGTCATAACCGAGGAGACACTGGCGCAATACACAGCCGAATGGGAAGAATCCCAACGCCTGGCCAAAGAAACAGAGCAGGAACTCGAAACCCTCCGCTCCAGCAACACGCACCTGACCTCCTATGTCCGAACTCTGGAAGAGCGCGCGCAGCAACACGACGTCGAGCACGTCAACATGGCCTCAGACATGGTGCGGTTGAAAATGGACAACGACACGCTCGCGGACGACAACGAAGGCTTGAAAGTGCAGGTCGTCGAGTTCCAGAAAATGGTCGACCAGCAGCCCGCCGAGGTTGAGGAGAAACTCAAGGCGGAGATGGACCGCATCATGCAGCGCAACATCGAGGTGCAGAATGAGAACCGCGCCCTCAAGGAGGAGTTGGATGAGATGGAGAGGGAGTTCGTTAACGCTAAGATGATGCATGCGCAGGTAGGGATGGATCCCCTCAAGTGCGTTATAAGACGCTCGTTGCTGACTATCATTTCACAGACGCTCTCCGATCACGACTCCCTCAAGCAGCGCCTGGCCAGTGTTCAATCGATGCTGAACTCCAAGTAGAGCCGCTCAGTCCCATCATCTCGCAAACAGGAAATGCGAATGTCTCCACAATCCTCCGGCCTTTGTGATTTGCCCTTTTGTACAGAATCAATCCCTATACCCCGAATATCAACCACCCTGCGGAATCTTTATTATGGCTTTTTCACCAATCTTTTTCATCACCATCACTCTATCTACCAGCGTTCACGAATACGGATGTCAGCGGCAGGGTCCGCTGGATCAACTTGGAAGGCTTTGCGCGCTGGTTTGGTTCTTCTTTTTCCGAGTCTTTCACTGCTAGACGCTGTTGCTATGAGGTCCGAACATGGGGATACACGGCAGGCACGGATCATCGGCGCACGCATAGCTGGCATGTTGTTAGATGCTCTTCTGGTTTGCATACCCTTCGAGGAAATTGGAGGTTGGGGGTTTAGGACGCCCTTGCCTGGACTTGTTTTCTTGTTGAATGCATTGGGTTTGCTTTGGTATATCATGAGGTTCATTTGTTTCATCGTGCTTTTTGTCTCTCAATCACTGCATTCCTGTCGGCATTTTTTCCTTCGTCCCATGAGCTGACGGGTTGTCGATTGCTTCCTGCTGAAGTTTGATAGACGTTCAATTCTGTCACGAGGCTCTTGCCACTTCGTCACGGCGGGCAGCAGCAAACACCACACAAAGCTGGTTCTATCCCATATTGACCATTCTCGACATGTGGCTGGGTTACATCACCCTCGCAAACGGTGGACGCCATGCCATTATGATCTGAATCTTTCGTGTCCAATACGTGTATCTCCTAACACACTCAATATTCGCTTTCTTGCTCTCATTCCCAACACCGCCACCAGCAGCTCAAACTTCCGCATCAACACCTGAATCCAACAAGCAAACCCGTTACTTGAAAAACGATGGACTGCCACATCCTCTTCGCCGGTATCCATTCTCCCCCTGTCCTTCCCAAACCCACAGATCTCTGACGGAAACCTTCCGTAGAACTCGACGCCTTCATCATAGCCAACGAATGCGACTTCGCCCATTCCGCCGACTCGCCATCGTTGGCAAAATGTGATTCTCTGAGCGGTTTGAAGAGTAAGAATGAAGTTGGAGACTCGGCCGCAATTATTGAGGGGATGTTGGCGAGGGGTTGTGGGAGGGAGATGGTTGGTTCTGGAAGGGTTGGTGGTAATGCTCATGAGGAGGAGGAGGAGGAAGGAGAGGAGGGGGATGTGCGGAGCGAGGAGTCTTGTTATGGATATGATGGGGTGGTGGATTTACTTGCCTGTCGGTGAGAGGCTCGCAGCCAGTGCCGATTTGCTCGAGGCGCGTGTATGCATGGTATGGGCGTAGCTTGGGGTTTGAACCTTAGAAATCTGAAAGTGGAGTTGAGATTGGAAACACTTTTAATGTTCTGTTTCTTTGCAATTTGGAAACGTTTGCATGTGTATGTACTGCTACATGATGGAAAGCCACGAAATTTATATGCAAGGAGTGTCGTGAAGTCAAAAAGGGGATGTCGTCTCGTTGAACAGGAAGGAAAGAGGGAGGAAGATTGCAAGTAGATCAGTCAGTGCTTTGATGCTCTCTCGGACTTCTGATCAGTCAGTGGCATGCCGTAGTCCGAATGCCGTGGTCTTCGTCGCTTGCTTTCTAGAACCACTTGAAAGACCTAGCATGGCGCCTCTCGTAAGGCGCAGGAGGCGCGGTTCCTTCATCAGCGCTGTCTTCTGGCGATGCTTCCGTATCGGCAGCCTCGGGACTTTGGCTCTCTCCCTCAGCTCCCTCGTCGTTTGCAGGGGTAGTGGCCGAATTGTCGTCAGAAGGTGCATCGCTCTCGCTGGTTTCAGCGCTGGACTCTCCCGCAGACCCGTATCCATATTGAGTTTCGCCTTCGCCTCCCTCGGTGCTTGCTTCAGGTGTCTCGTTTGAACCGGCCTCGGGGCTGTCTGGAGAAGCGTCGACGTCGGTGCCTTCATCGCTTGCCTCAGAGGAATCAGATGCTGGAGTTGTAGATTCATCGCCCTCGCCCTCGCTCTCCGGGGAATCAGTCGGCTGTGGAGAGGCCTCGACGCCGGTGGCTGCGCTGCTTTCCTCGGCACTGCTGCCGGTTGGGCCAGGTTCTGGCCCGCTGGTGATGGCGGCTGTAGAAGAAGAAGGAACCGGGGCGGAGCCAGACGGGGCGATTGAATTGCTGTTACCTGCTGGGTAAAGTCCAGATGATTCGGAGGCTTCAGCGTCAGGAGAGCCGGTCGGGCTGCTCTCACTTCCCGCCACATCAACCGTCTGCGTACCGATGGGGACCACAGAGGACACAACGCCGCCCTCTTCAATGAGAGTGGAGTAGCTAATCGCGGTCGAGATGGGGATACGGCTGTACTGGTCCGACAAGGTACTCACGATCGTCGTGTATCCAGTGGAAGTTCCAACGAGGACCACACTCGTAGCCGAGCCTCCTTCCTCGGTGATTGTCGTATACTGAGTCTCGGTTGCAACGTCGGTCGCGATAGGGACGACGCTCGAGCTGTCGGGAGTCTCGTCGACCTGGGTTGAGTATGCCGTTTGAGTCTCGATGGCCACGACGCTTGTTGCGGCGCCGCCGTCGAGAGTCATTGTCGAGTACAGAATCTCGGTTCCAATAGGGATTTCGCTTGTAACGCCTGCGCCGGTGCTCAAAATAGTCGAGTATTGGGTCGAAGTGGCCATGGGGATTTCGGTCGTCGAATCCCCATTGACTTGAGTTGAGTACTCGGTCACAGTGCTAACCGGGACGCTACCGCTTGCTTCGGAGATCTGTTCATCCTCGCCGCTGACCTCAGAAGTTGCAGTAGCAGCGCTTCCACTGCGTGTGATGGTGATGTCGGCGCTACTTGCAAGCTCTGCGGTCGATGTCAGAGCTGACTCGATCGCTGAGCTGCCTGTTCCAGAAGGAGCGATGATAGAGCTGTTTCCACCAGGCGCTGGGTAAGACACATCACTGGGGCTTGAAGGAGCAGTGCTTTCGGGCGATTCACTATCAGCCGTGGCCGAGGTCATGATCGACTCTCCGCCATCCTGTCCAGCTGATGAAGGTGCCTCGACGCCTGTGCTGGATGCAAGCTCTGCGGTCGAGGTCAGAATTGACTCACTCGCGGGGCTGCCGGTGCCTGACGGGGCGATGTTTGTGCTGTTGCCTTGTGGGGCTGGGTATGGCACTGACGAGCTGCTCATCTCAGGCGATACTTCGCTCGAGCTGGCTGGGGACGAGGTGATAGCAACAGTGCTAGCCTCAGAAATAGGAGCGCTGCTCATTTCGGATGAGACCTCGCTGGAAGCGGACGGAGGCGAAGATTGAGTGATCGTAATCGTGATCTCAGCTCCGTTAGCTTCAGTGGAGGTCTGGAGTAAAGTCGTTGATGGCGAGCCAACTCCAGATGTTCCAGTGCCGGAGCCCGAAGGCGCGATTGACGTCTCATTTCCGCCGGGGACCGGGTAGGGAGGAGCGGCGGAGCTGCCTTCAGGAGAGACTTGGCTAGCAGAGGGCTGCGCGTTGGAAACAGTTGAAGCTCCAGAGCCTCCACTGCCTTGAGTAATTGTCACAATCGATGGGCCGCCACCAGATCCTCCCTCCGAGCCTCCATCAGATCCTCCGGCTTGCTGGGTCACAGTCACAACGCTGCCTTGCCCTTCGCCGCCAGCCGCTTGCGTTTCCGTGGTAGTTTGAGTGATAGTAATCTGCGCTTGTGCAGGCGCGGTTTCTGTGACAGTAATTCGGCCAGCGCCAGATTCTGCTTCTGCGGTTTCGGTAACAGTAACGTAGCCGCCGCCTTCGCCCGTCTGAGTCTCGGTAATGGTCGAAGTATCGGTGATGGTGATCGTAGCTTGACCAGAGCCGCCAGCAGCTCCGCTCTCTGTTATCGTGGTCGTTTCTGTAATCGTAGCCTCACCGCCAGCAGTGGCAGTCTGCGTGATCGTGATAGTTGTGGTGGAGCCCGAGTATCCAGAGTCGTCTCCGCAAGGGCAGAGGTCTTCCTGGGGGAGGGCCTCGCGCTTGTTAGGCGCGAAGGGAGTCCAGCGAGCATCGACGAAAGCGAAGGAAGCTACCGAAGCCGCAGCAATGCTGTGGAGTCTCATCTTGGTTGGTGTTCTTTAGATTTTGTTGAGTTTTGACGAGGCACCTGTGCCTTGAAACGAATGTATCGAAGAGAAATAAAAAGGCAAATGCAACTCACAGAGCGCAAAAAAACGAAATACAGAAAGATAGAAAAGAGTGCGGCTGCCAGAGCGCTTTGAGATGAGCGTGCAGAAGAAGATGTTGAATGTTCTTCGTCGACAGTCTTTAAGTACTTACGTTCATTCTGACCAGACTGAGGTCTAGACAAGTTCGCCCAGACGTCTTCAGTTTCATTGCTGGGGACGGTTAGTCGATGATACACCAAAGTCAAGAAGTTTTGTCTCATAGTGCGTCAATCCAGCATTCGATGTTTCTGAGGCAGGGATTCGATTGATGGGATGAAGTTGTACTCTCGTACTCGCGAACGGGGATACGCGGCTGCTGCCAAGAGATGAGGTCAAAGCAGGAGTTTCGAAACATGAAAGTAGCGACTTGCGACAAGTCCCGAATAATCAGTGCGTAACATCCTAGTCCTTTTTGCTAAACTGACCAGTGAGAAGAAGCCGGGAAAAAGTGAGACATCTTCAAGCGTCTGTCAGATTCACATTGTGACATGTAGACACGCGCTACAAGCGACACAAAAGAGGCATTCTCGCAACGTCGCCGAATCAAGACCTCGGCCACACCTTCTTACCCGATATCCATGTCTGCAACACCTCGCCTACGTCACTCAAGACGACAAAGTCCGCTCGCCTGCCACCCTCCAATTTCCCTCTGACACCATCGCCCATCAGCTCCGCGATATTCTCAGTCGCGCACCTCACAGCCTCGGCGACGCTGCAGCCACTCCATGTGATCAGGTTCTTGACGCACTCGCCCAACCCGGCACATCCCCCGATCAGCGTCTCTGTGCCTTCAATGACCACTCGAGACCCTTTCTTGGTCTGGTTGAAAGGGATCTGTGCGTGCCCGGGATAAGTGCCATCCGGCAGGCCAGCCAGTTCGATACTGTCGGTGATCACGATGCATTTGCTCGGATTGGCGCGAAACAGCATGGTGGCTACAGATGGGTGCAAGTGGTTGCCGTCAGGGATGATGCTAAAGTATGGACTGGTGTGAAGAGCCGAAGGAGATGCTGTGACCAGACCCGCGAGACCTGGATCCCGATGATGCAGAGGTGCCATTGCGTTCAAGGTATGCGTTAGACAGCTCGCTCCTACTTTCACTGCAGCCATGCCTTGTGCGTAGCTTGCTGTGGAATGGCCCAAGGAAACGCGAATGCCTTTCCTCGTAAGATCCTCGACCAAGTCGGTAGAGTTCTCAAGCTCGGGCGCCAAGGTGACAAGCTTGAGGGTCTTGGATGACCTTGCAATAGACCCGTACACGTCTACCGGCGATCTGGAGGCATCATAAAAGAGAGAAGAGTTGTGTGCGCCTTTCTTGGTTGGGTGCAGGTAAGGACCTTCAGCATGCGCACCCAGTAGAGCGGCTGATTTCGGTATCGACCTGGGCTCTAGGAAGGGTAGAATCTATAGATGCCACTTTAGTGGCTGTGATACCTTGATGTTGTAAGTTTTTGACATGCTGTACCTTCTTGAAGTCATCGCTCGAGACTGTTGGTATAGTGGCATAAAAAGCAGTGCAGCCAGTACTCGGGAGGTAGCTCGCGACCTCGACTAATTTCTGCGCGTAGCTCTCTTCGTCCTCGAAGTGGGTGAAATGGAACCCACGCATGCCATTAGTTTGCAGCTCGATGAGTCCAGGTGCAATTATGGCACCACCCAGGTCGATCGTGTTCTGGCTGGAGGAAGGAGGCACCTCGTCCACCAGCAGGCCAGTGTCGTTTGATACGGCTAAGCGCTCACTCTCAACCAGCCTGCCGTCCCTGCACACACGGCAGTTTTTGAAGATTGTGATGTTGCTGCCAGCGGACATTTTCAGGGTAGTTCGAGTGTTCCCAAGGCACATGGAAATCTACAGCAAAGTGCACTGCTAAGCCTTGTTAACAAAGAGTTGAGGCCGGCTTAAATGCAAAGGCCAGGGTGTTATCTATCATCGGACGCGGCTCGCCAGCGCTTGAGTGCGTTAGATCTGGTGGCATCGCTTAAGCAAAGCGATTGTTGATTACACTATTTGGGCTGAAGGCCAAAGCAATAATGCTTGGAAGGTGGGATAAATCAATGGATGGGCGCATGGGGGTAATTGCAGATCGGGCCAAGGGGCCCACAGGGCGAGTCTGTTGGTGGATGTACCTCCTATGATGGCATAGGATCGCGGAGTGAAGCGTCTGGCATGAAGCATCGACAGCTAAGACGTCAAAACTGATGTTGGACAACAAACACCATACTACGTTCACCTGTAGTAATGATTGGGCACTCGATCACTATGTTCTGGTAGAAGCTTTTGAGCATTCATACATGTAGCCGCTCAACCTGGATGTTCCATCTGTAATTACAAACGCACAGATTCAGAACAATCAAATCGTCGCGCGGCCGATCGCCCTCACACCTCCCTCCCGCGTCGACAGCATCGACGTCATCTGCGTCCCACTCAGTGGTACCTACCGCATGTGCTACGCGGCTGGGAGCTACATGCCCTGTTTTCCCTTCCCACCCTTTGCTATATCGTCTTGAACTTGCTTCTCACTTTTGCATTCGCATTCACAGTCAATTCGATACCTCGTCCCTGGTGGAGCAGCCTGCTTTCGCAGTGGCATTGACTGCTTAAGCTCCTGGCCCTTGACAGGAAAGGCATAACACACTCAATTCGCTGAGACTTGCCCACCATGTCGCAAGTTCCATCTGAAGCGCAACACGCCCCTGGCGGACATGTAAGCCACTCTTCTCCGACGAGCGCGGGCGCAAGGACACAGCTGACAAAGAGATCGCAGTACTCCGGCAAGAACAAAATCCCCACCATCGATGAGTTCGTCAAACGCCTGGATAAGGACAAGGTTGCTCGCGACAAAAAGATCGATGAGCAAAAGAAAGCTTCCCAGAAACCTGGCGGTCTTGGTGGTTCCGACATCAAGCCTCACCAAAATGAAAAGCAGAAGACCACTGGAGCCCAGGAGACTGTGACAGATCCTACCACGGGCAAAGAGATTGTCATCGAAGACGTGAACAAGGAGATGATGGGCAGAGCTAAAGACCCTACTCTTTCAGTCCCCAATGCCAACTTGGGAAGAGACACCACCGTACAGACCGATCCTCACCAGGCCAACCCCGAGTACAAGGAAAAGCAGGATATCACAGCACCGCCAGACCCAATCGCCGAGGGTAGCACTTCGGACGTTCCTATCCATGGCGAGAAAACGAACATTCTGTTCCACCCGACACCTTCCATCAGCTATGAGCCTATGTTCAAGAAGCTCGAAGAGCGTGGCCTGATCCTGATTATCGGCATCTTCTTTGCCATTGTCATCGTTGGCAGGGTGTTTGGTGGTGGATACCTTGGACTTATTCCTCTGGGTGGCTGCGTATCCAGTGGTGTCTGGCTATGGATCAAGGAGCTTGTCAGGAGTGGTCGTGAGATGGAATGGGAGAGCGAGGCGGAGCGTGGAAAAACCGCCACCACAAACCTTCTCCCGGAAAGTGTCGAGTGGATGAACACGCTCATGGGCATCATCTGGGGACTCGTCAACCCAGACATGTTCGCCGCTGTAGGAGACACCCTCGAAGATGTCATGCAGGCATCTGTTCCTGGCGTTATCGAAAATGTCCGCGTGGCAGAAATCGATCAGGGATCTAATCCCATTCGCATCCTCAGCTTGCGCGCCTTGCCCGACAAGAACGTCACTGAATTGAAACAGTCAATACACGAGGAAAACAAAAAGACCAAAGACCCTCAAGAAGCGGCCGCTGACGAAGAAGGCGGTGACTACTACAATTTGGAAATCAGCTTCGCTTACCACGCTGCTCCAAGTGGCAGACGCGCGTCTGACAAAGCCCGCAATATGCACATGCAGCTGGTGTTTTATCTTGGTATCAAGGGTCTCTTTGGTGTACCATTGCCAATCTTCGTCGAATTGCAGGAGTTGGTGGGTACTGTACGCCTGCGTCTGGCCATGACTCCAGAGCCTCCTTTCCTCAAGACACTCACCTTCACCCTCATGGGCGTTCCGCACGTTCAAGCTGGCTGCATTCCCATGATGGAGAAAGCACCTAATCTTCTGAACTTGCCACTGATCTCAAACTTTGTCAACTACGCTATTGGAGCGGCCGCAAGCATGTACGTGGCACCCAAGAGCATGAGTCTCGACATGCGTGCCATGCTGCAAGGTGATGATATCACGAAAGACACTACTGCCATCGGCATCCTGTGGATACGCATTCATCGTGCAGTCGGATTGAGCAAGCAGGACAAGCGTGGCTCTAAGTGGGGTGGCTCAGACCCTTATATCACTCTGTCTTTCAGCAAATACGGCAAGCCAATGTACTGCACGCGGGTCATCACCGACGACCTGAACCCGATCTGGGAAGAGACTGCTGCTGTTTTGGTTACTCCGGAACTCATCAAGGCTGACGAGAACCTCAGCGTGGAGCTGTGGGACTCCGATCGTCACTCCGCCGACGACATCGTCGGTAAGGTCGAATTGAGCATGCAAAAGATGATCCAGCATCCTGGCAAGATGTACCCACAGGTCTCGAAGCTCTCCGGCATGGACGAAGGCTCTGAAATGCCCGGTGAGCTCCGCTGGGAAGTCGGATTCTTTGGCAAGCCCCAATTCAGGCCTGCATTGCGCAGCGATGGCAAGAACAAGGCACTCCCTGAAAACCTTCGCGACGACCCGGAGTTGCAAGACGAGAAGGGTACGACCAACACCGAGTTGGACGATGCCGTACAACATACTCCACCTGATCCCCTTTGGCCTAGTGGTATTTGCTCTATTGTCGTTCACCAAATCGTCAACCTCGAATATGAAAACATCAAAGGCACCATTGGCAGCCGCAAAGGCCGCGAGTATGAACCTGCTCGTGGCTACGGCGAAGGCACTGACGAAGAAGGCAGCGAGCTGCCCACCAGCTACTGCACCATCCTCTACAATGATGAACTTGTCTACCGCACTCGTGCTAAGGCTGTCAGCAGCAAACCAATCTTTAATGCTGGTACTGAGCGTTTCATCCGCGATTGGCGCAATGCACTCATCACTGTCACCGTTCGCGATTCTAGGCACAGAGAGCATGATCCCATCCTCGGTGTGGTGCCGTTGAAGCTCAGTGACATCCTCGAAACTTCATCCCAAGTCACGCGCTGGTATCCTCTTGACGGTGGTATCGGCTTCGGTCGCATTCGTATCAGTCTGCTCTTCCGCTCAGTCGAGACTCGTCTGCCACCTCAACAGCTTGGTTTCTCCGTTGGCACATTCCAGTTCACCGGAGAGCGTGTTGTTGCTAAGAACTACAACCACCATGCCCGCATCAAGCTTAGGACTGGTGGTTCGATCGGCAAAATTGGTCGAATCGCATGCAAAGCTCTTCCCGAAGGCGAGACTGGCTACTACTGGGACCTGACTAAAGTTGGTGAGAAGCATGAAGGTAAACCCGTCCGCCTTCCTGTCAAGTACCGGTACCGCAGCCCCGTTGTCTTCGAGTTCCACATCGCCAACCACCGCAAGCCTGACGCATATGCCGTCTTCTGGCTTCACACACTTGTTGACAACGACCCTACCGACCTGGATATCCCCATTTACAAGACCAAGGCACCCGATCGTCTCACGCAGAACTACATTACCCCGGAGACCCTCAAACAAGAGACACTCCCTGGCCTGGAAGATGTTGAAGAAGTTGGACGCCTTCAATTCTCCGGTGTTTTCAGAGCTGGTATGGACGACAGCCACGAGGCTTTCGTCATGGACAACAGCTCTCGGGAGACGTACGAAACTTGGGAGTGCTGCCGTGCCGAAGGCGTTCGATCCAACAAGGTCGAGAAAGAGCTACCCGAACGCGTGCAGACTCTGCACGAAGAATCACTCACCCAAGGCCGCGATATTCTCAAGGAAACCGACCCGGCCGAAAAGCAGAAGTGGCTGTCTAAGACCGGCACCGACTGGTCCGGTGCATTCGGAGATGACCCAGCTGCGTTCATGGACACCAGCGGCAAGAAGCGCCGCGAGCCCGGTGCCGAGCCACCGCTGGCAGACCACGAGCGCGAGGTCGACGGGCAGGAAACAGACAACACGGCAAATGACGGAAACGACAGCGACAGCAGCTCCGACCTGGGCATCCAAGACGCCGAACACGGGCGCAAGTCAACACAAACCGATCGATCCATGGAATCCGGCTGGACGGCAGGCACCAGCGAGACGAACGACACGAACATGTCACAGAAGGACATTAACAAGCAGAACAAAAAGACCGAGGAGCGCAAGCAGCGTGGTCTGATGCAGTGGAAGCCAGCGAGGAATATGAGGTTCGCGAAGAACGAGGGGATTATTGGGATGAGGAAGGTGAAGAACAAGATCACTGGAGGCTTGGAGGGCAGGCAGCCTGGTGTTGAGACGGAGACTGGTTGATTTCCTTTCCTTTCCTTTCCTTTCCTTTCCTTTCCTTTCCTTTTCTTGTTTGTTTGTTTGTTTGTTTGTTTTTCTTTTAGTGGTTATTGAGTTGCTTGTACTATGCTTTTCTTTGGTATGGCAGGGTGGAAATGGCTTCACAGCAGCTACATGATGGCTATGCATCCACGAGTTTAATGAGATTTACTTGTATGACTTTCTGTTCACCCAAAAATCAAGCATCTGTCACCGTGCGATCGATTTACACAAAGGGGATTCAGAGCACCCGACCGCTAGTACATGTGTTGATGTGAGAGAACCACGTACCTGCAGGTGGTATGCAGTTGGGTGGCAGCATATGACAAATGCGATAGAGCGAGATATGCCCGAATTCTCCGATGCACGTGACTCGCTCTATCTCCAGCCCGCTTTCCTGATTACGCCATTCACCTACTTTTTCCAGATTCCCACCACCTGGATTTGCCGAAGAAAAGTCAATCGCTCAGCAGCAGAGAATGGGCCCTCGCCACTCAGGATCTGTTGTTTAGACGGACGGCGCGGAGTCTCGGCACCACGTTTATTAGTGATGCTCGCGGTGGGCCGTGGAAGCCCTGAGAATGGCCCAATTGTCATGTTCGACACTAGCCTCGCACGCTCTCTACGCTGATAAATCACCCCAGCGGTTTTGTTGATTAGAATATCGAGGTCTGTCTACACATATAAATAGGAAGGATCGCGGGAGTCTTTCGTTTCTTGGATACTCGATTCCACATATACCCTATCTTGCATTCTATTTAGCGATTTTAACGACTGTCACATTCAAACCACCACCCTGTCAGTCACAATGGGCAGCATTCCCCAATCCAAGCTCTTTGAGCCTCTCCAGGTCGGGCCCAACAAGCTCTCAAACCGCCTGGTGATGGCACCTCTCACCCGCTTCCGTGCTGACGACAACCACGTCCCTCTCCCCATGGTCAAGGACTACTACGCCCAGCGTGCCTGTGTCCCCGGCACCCTTCTCATTAGCGAGGCCACCATCATCGCCCCTCCGGCCGGAGGCTACCCCAACGTTCCCGCAATCTTCACCGAGGACCAGATCAAGGGCTGGAAGGAAGTCACCGACGCCGTGCACGCCAAAGGCAGCTACATCTGGCTGCAACTCTGGGCCCTCGGCCGCGCCGCCAGCCAGGAAGTTCTGACCTCCACCGGCGACGGCGACTTCATCTCCTCCTCCGACGTGCCCATCGCAGAGGGCAGCCCCGCCCCTCGCCCCCTGACCGAGGACGAAATCCAGCAGTACATCCAGCACTACGCCCAGGCGGCCTCCAACGCTGTGAAGAAAGCCGGCTTCGACGGTGTCGAAATCCACGGCGCCAACGGCTACCTCATCGACCAATTCACTCAGGACACTGCCAACAAGCGCACCGACAAATGGGGCGGCAGCGTCGAGAACCGCTCGCGCTTCGGCCTCGAAGTCACCAAAGCGGTCGTGGACGCTGTCGGCGCCGAGCGCACCGGCATCCGCCTGTCGCCCTGGAGTTCCTTCCAGGGCATGAAAATGGCCGAGCCCATCCCGCAATTCACGCACCTGATCGCCGGCCTCAAGGACCTCAAACTCGCCTACCTGCACCTGGTCGAGAGCCGCGTCGCGGGCAACGCGGACATCGAAGCGACGGAGAAGAACGACCCGTTCATCGAGCAGTGGGGCAAGACGTCGCCCATTTTCCTGGCCGGTGGTTTCACGCCCGACAGCTCGCGCCAGGCCGTCGACGCGCAGTACAAGGACAAGGATGTGGCGATCGTTTTCGGCCGGTACTGGATTTCCACGCCCGATTTGGTGTTCAGAATTGAGAACGGCATTGAGCTCACGCCTTACAACCGCGATCTTTTCTACAATGCTAAGGAGGCGAAGGGCTATGTCGACTGGCCTTTCTCGGAGGCTTTTCAGAAGCAGGTCGAGGCCAAGGCATAGAGAGGAGTGATGGCTTTTGTACTTTGAGCGTTTTTGGAGCGGAAAGCATTGTTTTCGGGGAAGCGACATCCCGCATGGCTACATTATCGACGATTATATTCAATGTTACGAATTTTTCACTATATCCTCACGACATTATTTGGGCTTTCTCGCAGTCATTTCTCGAGAGTGACGGCTTTTCTATTTTAAGCAAGGATCTAGGAACAATATGGGTGAAAGTTGCCATTCAATTCATGAAAAGCTCCAGATCTCGTCCTGCGAGAATCATGTCTTTGCTCAATGGAATCAAGTCGAAGGAACCTCCCGCAAACCAAGAACGGGTGAATGCCCCATCTATACGTGTACTCCACAGAAGACGACCGGCAGTAAAGTCATCAGCTTGCTGCTAGTCTGCGTCCTCATTCATCAACCCAACCGCCTCCATCTCTCCCTTCCCTCTAACGCCCAATTTCCTCTTCTTCCGCCCTCCCACGCCATCGCTTTCAAGCTCCTTGCCCAAAACCCCCGCAGCCTCATCCGCAGCTCGTACCTCAGCTTCCTCCCGACCCCCACACCCATCCACCCTCACGACCTCCCTCTCGCCAACTCTCACCACACAAGCCCACCCCTCGCCATCTTCCCCAGGCCGTCCAACCTCATAAACAACCTCGCACTGATCCGCCAAAATCCCCACCCTCTCCTTCGGAAACGCAGTCTCGACTCCCCTCTCCAGAATTCCACGCAACGTCGGCAGCACGCCCAGTTTCTCCAGAAACGCCTCGCAGATCGTGAGATCCCCGCGCGTGTCGAGGTACAGAGCTCCGAGGATCGCTTCGACGATGTCGGAGAGGAATTTCTCCGGCTGCAGGGCGGTGAGGTCGGGCCAGGGGTAGATGTCGCTTTCTTGCAGTGAGGATGCGATGCGAGTGTGGAGTTCTTCGAAGCGGCGGAGGGAGGCTTGCTTGCCCGATACCAGCTGGGAGCTGGCGCGGATGAAGTCGTGCAGATGGTATCGTTTTGCTTCGGTGGGGCGTGGCGCCTTTTCTCCTGCTCCGATGTCGACGATGTGGTATTTTGCTTCGCCGGCTGTGCTTGTGTTCATACAGCAGAAACCGAGGAATGAGCCGTTGACGAGAGCTTCGTGGACGCGGTGTAAATCCCAGTGGCGGAGTTCGCGTGGATGCGCGTACAGCTTGGGCGTGACGATGAGGTCGAGGACGGCGTCTCCTAGGAATTCTAGGCGCTCGTAGCTCGTTTGGTTGGTGTGTGGGTAGGAGGCGTGGGTGATGGCTTCGAGGAGCAGGGATGGGGATGTGAAGGTGTGGCCGACGAGTTGTTCCAGTAAGGGTAAGTTGACAGGAGTAGGGCCCTCAAGCGTCTCTTCAATGATTGAATCGAATTGCAAGTCAGCATCCCACCATGTCTCACGTGGGAGCAAGGTCTGAATGCATTCGTAGGCTTTGCTCAAGCCGCCGTCGACGAACGCAGCTCCTATCAAAGCCTCTACGACGTCGGCGAGAATCTTGCTCGACATTTGCCTCTTCACGCCCTCCATCTTGGATGATAGACCTGACAGCGATGGGGGCTGCCACTTGCGTCCTGTGAAAGATTGGGTGGAAATGCAACGATCCAAGCCAATGTCGAGTGCTGCTTTGGCCAAATTATCATTGCGAACAATTCGATCTTTTTCCGCGCTCAAATATGCTTCAGGCCATGTCGGGTATTGTGCCACGAGCTGAAGTTCAGTGCAGACTTTGAGAATGCTGTCGCCGAGATACTCGAGTCGGTTATAGTCTCCGATCTGTTCGTTCGCGGAGGGTGCAGAGAGAGCTCTGACTACGAGGGATGAATCGCTCAAGTGCAATGCCGAAGAGTTTAGCTTTTGTGCCATGAACGTGAGATCCGATTGATGAAGTATCGATGGCGCAGAGGCTGCTAGGAGAGAGTAAGGCGCCGGCACTCGGGATATGGTGCATTGAGACATCGGAAACGATTGCGTGGAGGTGTATGCAGCGTTGATATTGTCGTTCATAGCCGGTTTGTGCAGGAAATCTCTCCGCTTAGGAAAAGGGGTGACTCTCAGTTCTTTCTCGGAAGCAACAGTTGCGGTGCCTTGGTTGGTTTTTGCTGGCTCACAGACATCTTGCAAAATGTAGGCTCGGTTTTCCTGCCCATTGACACGGACAAGGCCAGCTTTTGAACAATCATCGATAGCGGCAAGGCGTTTGCTTGCGTCTTCAAAGCCGACGTACTCATTTGCGCGACTGTGACCAAGGGGATCTGATGGAAGAGAGAGGTAGAATCCGAGGTCGTCTCCGTGATCTGATGTTTGCAGTGCAAAAATGGAATGAAATACTGTCGACGTCCAGCTACACGTGTCCTCCCACTGCTCCTGGCTTTTCAGATCTGAGCCGTGGAGTGGTGTAACCACGACCTTGTAGGTGATGTTGTCGTTCCAGTGAAGCCAGATAGTCTGGCGATCGGTAAAAGGACACGGGAGCAGCAGTTCTTGTGTTACTACATTTTGTTCTCCCAGGAACAGAACGACCTCAGAAGCATGCCAAGTAAGATCCTCGTGAGAAACGCTTCTGCATACGTCCCACATGCTTTCTCGCGCAGAGACTTGCACCAAGGAGGGCTGATTGGCATGCACTTGACCAGGAGCACGTCCGTAGTTTTTGACCACAGGAAGCAAATTATCGTTGACCAGTCCAGCCTTGTGCAGAGCGACATAGGCATTGAAAGCGGCTTCCTTGATGGCTGTTGATTCGCTAATCCAAGGCAGAGAGCTTTGTGCGGTGCGGATACTCTTGTGCACGAATGATGGTAGAGTCACTGAAGCTCTCCAGACTTTGGCTTTGCCAATGAATTCTTCGTTGGTTTGGTATTCTGGCCTCGGGTCGATGTAGCGGCTTGCATGACGGGTGCTGACGGCGCAAAAGTGGTTTAGGTGGCTCTTTGCGTCGTCGATCGTGAGAAGTGCTCCTGAAGAAGCCACCTGGTATCTGATGTTGCTTGTGTCGTCATGTGTGCCATTTTCGACCTCTGACCCTGCGATGCTGCTCGGCTCTCGATCTTCTCTCATATAGGCTTCTTTCATCACCTCCTCAAGCTTTTGGAATTTGGTGGGATCAGTGTTGATATCGGTCTCTGAGATGAACAGCATGTACTGCGAGTCGGCTTTGCGTGCTCGTCCTCGCCTTTGCACGAACGATATCAAACTTTTGGGAAGGTCGAAGCAGATCACACAGTTGCACGCTGGGACGTCTAGTCCCTCTTCAAGCACAGTTGTGGCTACCATGATATTCTTCGCGCCGCTGCGAAAGTCCTGCAGATCCTGATCTTGAGCTTTGTGGTCTACAAGGTCACTCAACAGTGTTTTCCGGTTGGCAAAACTGGAGGTGCCGACGAATGTGCCAACATTGTAGCGTGCGGAAGCTGGCAATATCGAGTGCAACAGGTATGAGAGCGCAACAACCATCGCTCGCTGCTCTACGAAGATTATGGTCCGAGCATCGTACACTTCGCTCTTCAAAAGGACGTCCAAGAGTGTTTGTGCTTTGCCCGATATGCGTTGGGTGCCAATGGTTGCAGCTGCGTCCGTATTGGCACACCCAGAGATTATTCTAGTCATGATAGTAGCCATTTGTTGTTTTTCTCTTGCTTCGACATCATCCATGAGTGAGACATCCTGATTCTTGCTTTCCAGAAAGCGACTCGCACAGGTACAGATGTACCATTCAGCCATTGCGCTTCCGAGCTGATCCATGATGTGCCGTGCTCGGTTGAGCAGCACATCCAGCTGCTCTGTGCAGTATGTCTTGCCTTTGATCCATAAATACATCAATCGGCGCTGCGCCCGCATGTTATCCTGCTCCTGGAGGCTCACAACGTAAGGGTCTTGACCAAGGTCATATGTTTGTACTTCAGTTGCCAAAGCAGTAAAAGCTGGCGAGTATTCAATGGGTAACGCATCGCCATAGATGACCTGGGTAAGTGTAGGTTGATGAACATGAATCTCAAGGTCGTCTCGAAAAAGTTTGGGAGTGATTGTTGTTGCATCGAGATTTGACTCGATGGCTTGGAGCCCGCTCTGGCTTGCGTTATTCTTCATGACTGGACTCGCAGAAAGACCGAGGATATGGGGGACCTGTTCCCCTTTCTGCTTGGCTGGGTAGTAGAAGTTGCGCATGATGTTGTTCATTGGATGCTTTTTGGTGGTGCGATGGGCCTCATCGAAGACCAGAAGCGAGAGTCTAGACATCCGGACAAAGGTGTGTGTCAAAGCATCTGCAAGGACCGCCGGCGTTCCCACGACGACGTGAACTCCTGTAAGGAAAGCGTCCCAGAGACTTTGATCACTCCATTTGTCGACATCGTCGGAACCCGTGAGGATGCGGATATGGTAAGAAGGAAGATATTCCTGGAGGACCCGACATTGCTGTTCGCTGAGAGGCTGTGTTGGAGTCATGAACCATACCAGCTTCGAGACAATGTTAACATTAGGCGATTTGATATGTTCAGAAGGGGAATACCTACCTTGCCAGCGGCAGAGCGTTCCAATTCAGCTTGAATACGAGCAATCGCAACATGAGTCTTGCCACTACCTGTATCCATGGCCACGATGACATTTCTCTTCAAGCTTTCCTCGAGCATCTCCGACTGATATGAACGCAGTCTCGCACGGTGGTTATCATCATCCGTCTCGAAGGTCGCCATGTTGACGATTTCGCCTTGGTTGTGAAATTGCGGGTGGTGAGGTTCGAAGCATGCAGAGTACCTTATGGAACGCGAGGCTCTCGCTAAAGCGAGGGGCGCGTCTGGGATGCAGGGAGCTGTGAGGACTGAGGAAGCTGTTGCATCTTAACCGATTCTGAAGCCTCACGACTTGATGTACAAGATCTGGCGTCTCTATCCTCGAAGCATATGTCCAGATACTGGCCTACACAAAATTCGAGGGAAGACCGATATTGAATCCTCTCCGTCGGGTCTCACCTGGTATTGCCGTGCGGTCACGGGTGGGCAATCCTAAGACGCCTTCTGCAGCTGACAGTCTGCCACTTCGAACCTGCAGAGATGAACTAACCCCAAGTCACAGCCTACCGATGAATATAAGAGGCGTACCTAGATTGACTGAAAGCCTCGTGCCCAGGATCCGACTTGATGGATCTCGACAATCGGAACCAGCAGAGCGGTGTGCTGTTGGTACGGCGCCACCAAAGCGAAAGAGAAAACGCTTAATCCTTGCTCGTCACCGGCAAATCACCCTTCCGCGCCATCAACCGGAAGTACCAAACAGGAGGATAGCGCTAGAGCCAAGCTTGACCAAGCCTCGCGGCAGGGAGATGAGCACGATGAGACGGTGGCGGCGCTATTAGAACAGATGGCTGATGTCGTCGCCCTGCGGCCCCGCAAACAGCACGAACGACGACCCTTGGAAAGTCAAATCCACAACGCCACCTATGCCAGAGGCATCATCGGACCTGGTTCATTTTCACATACAGGCAATACCCACCATCCACTCGTCCCTCACAGGCTCGACGAAGCGAGCATGGCGAGCACGTGGTAGGCTCATTTACCAAAATCTGCACGGCCTAGCGAGCGTGGCAGACACAAGGACATGGCCGGCAATGCATGGCGATCATGCGGACCTCGCAATTTACCCTTCTGCCTTACCTTACCTCCGATATCACTTCATTCCATCATAGCGTGCCTAACTCTCCCACGCACTCGCGCGGACATAGCGGACCTCGGGACGGCGGTCAGCATAGTTATTGTGCATATGTGAACGCTCGCGTCGCAAGGTAGTGTAGCATGAATCGTTCCTTTTCACGTCTTATTAACCCCCTCTCGTCTAATCATCCAGCGCTTACACCGATCTCCTTGCGACCATTCCCCCCGAGAACCATTAGATTTGTCTTCCCACAAACTCATTGCGTTGCCTTTCATTCACACAGCAGTCGGTCGCTCACCGAAAAGCCTTCAGTCAACCATAAACCAGCCATGACTTCCTCGCCGCAAGAAGACGACCCGTTACTGGCGCATCTGCCCTCACCTGTCGCCGCCCCGCCTATGCTACTCCAACCTGGCGCCAAACAGATCGCTTCACCAGCAGAGCTCTCGAGCAGTCCAGTTTGCGCGAAACTAGGCTTCATTCAGCAATATACCTCTACCTCTAAGCGCAAACGACCGCAATGTATTGCTCACAGAGGCTACAAAGCCAAGTACCCGGAGAACACCATGAAGGCATTCAGTGCAGCCATCGCCGCTGGTGCGCACGCCCTAGAAACGGACCTACACATTACCAAAGACGAGGTGGTGGTACTGAGCCACGACGGGAACCTGAAGCGGTGCTTTGGCCGAGACGAGAAGATCATAGACAAGGACTGGGACGAGATCAAAGACCTTCGAACGATCCAGGAGCCGCATGAGCGCATACCTCGACTTGCGGATCTACTGGAATTCTTAGCAGAAGAAGGGCGGGAAGACATATGGGTGTTTTTGGACATCAAGCTGGACAACAACGCGGACAAAATCATGCGACTTATCGCATCCACACTCTCATCCACCCCATCACAACCATCCGCGCCTTGGAAACAGCGCATAGTGCTCGGACTCTGGGCTGCGAAATACCTCCCACCAGCGCAAGAACACCTCCCCGGCTTTCCGATGATGCACATCGCCTTCAGCACCACTTACGCACGGCAGTTTTTCAAAGTGGACAACGTCGGTTTCAACATGATGTTTTACGCTCTCCTCATGCCGGGCGGGAAGAGCTTCCTGCGCGACGCGCAGCAGGTCTATCAGCGTAAAATGCTTTCGTGGACGATCAACAGCGAGGAGAACATGAAGTGGTGCATTCGCAGGGGATTAGACGGTGTGGTGACGGACGAGGTGGAGAAATATCTCGACTTGGCTGAGACCTTTGATGAAGATGAGGAGAGCGAGCCTTGGGTGCCGGTTGCGCTGAGTACTATGTGGGCTGCGATGAAGTCGTATGTTTGGGTGAGAGTATTGCTGGTTTTCTATGGGAGGAAGGTCGGGATAAATGAAAAGGGCATAAGCGAGAAGACGAGAAGAAGATGAAGGCGTGGCGATGTTTGAGACGACGGTCCTCATGCGATTTGCGATCCAAGCGATCCAAGCGATACAGATAGAAAAGAACGAGCTCATTGCTCAGGCACCATGTAGAGGTCTAAATGTACCTCTATGTACGAAGTTGGTACTTTGCTCCAGTGTCAGCAAAGAAACATCATTTCGTGTGAACTGTATGATCGCGGTATGTCTGCAACTACAGCTGCAAATCTCTTTTAGATGTACGTTTCTTCGCGAGTTGCACAATTATTTTCGCCCTATAATAAGAGAAGGAAAAGAAGACGTCCGCCAATGCTTCATGTTGTCTCATCTTCATCGCTGTTGATGTCACGCCCAAACCGACCCCACGCTGGCAATCGCGTCTTCGCCCACTTCAAGCGCGTCCTCCCACGAGACTTTCTAAGAGCAGACGACGCATGAACGGCACACGAGGGCAACATGCCTCGGTGAGTGATATATGATGTGTTTGCTGTGATTAAACCATATTAACAATCAATACAGCGAAATCATCACCGTCCAGGCCGGCCAATGTGGTAACAGCGGTACATCTCTCCCAGCAAATCCCACCCTCACCGCATCGCAAACAGACCGAAGAACAGCACCACTCACTGAACAAACCTCGCAGTCGGCTCGCAATTCTGGCAACAACTCTGCCTCGAGCACGGCATCGACCAGAACGGCAACCTCCACCCCTACGCCGCCGAAGGCCCGCGCGCCGGCGGCGACCGCAAAGATGTCTTCTTCTACCAGTCCGACGACACG
>MSJI02000054.1:0-20345 GCA_001931905.2 Cladosporium sp. IMV 00045
GGAAGCGGGCGTTACGGATTTCTTCGGCGAGTTCTCTCGTTAACGCGAGGGTAATAGGGATTCCCGACTTCGATAATCGAGTAATAGACTTTAGGAGAGCCTTCTCTTCGGCCGTCGAGAGTATCTTTTGCGATTCGTGCGATAGAGAGTAGGAAGTTCGTTTCGAAAGCCGGTCGGAGAGAGTCGAAGGCGGGATATTAAACGCGTAAGAACACTTTCGGATCGAGGTATATTCGCCGTTCCGGTAGGCCGCTAAGGCCGTAGTAAGCGTATCTTCGGAATAGGTAGGCATAAAGAAAGAAGAAAGAAGGAGAACGCGTAAAAAATAGATAAGAACACGAAACTAGCGCGCGGGAGTGTCCGAACTCCCGTACTGTCCGAACTCCCCTACCGTGACGTTAACGCAAGGTCGAATGTACGGTGAAGCAGGTAGGTCGTATTTGTCGTCCAGACGCCCCGACTGAACGAAGGTAGAGTCACTGATCAACTCACTACACTAAGAAATGTTGGCGTCTCCTTGCAATCATGTTTCATCGCGCACTTCCAATTACTGTGGCACTTGTACCTCTGACTTCGGCCGGCAATCTTCAGGTCTCTGATATATAACTTAGAAAAAAGTTAAGCTAAGCTAGAATTCACTTTGTAGGGTCTACCTCTCCTGCTCACACATGATTTGCTAGCTTCAGATTCATTAATCAGATAGAGAAGAGTTGATCAGAAATAGAGATTCGAAGTAGTCATTGTAGATCAAATGTTGACGATTAAAAAAGAATTCTTGACCACCGTTTCTCAAATCGTGAGGATGGAGAATATCAGTGGAGAACAGGAGCTTCATAAGCACTCGGTTCTGATACCACGTCAAACGAAGTAGTTAACGCATCACAGGTACCTCAACTATCCCCTTTCCACGGCCGATTCTCTGCGTACATGATCTGGTTCAACACAGGTTTGCTTTCTTCGGCTCGCAGCTACCATTCTTCTTGTCACAACCAGTATATCCCTGACACTGCACTTTCGGATAGCAATTGTTGGAGTAGGTAGCCTTGTCACCGTAATTGGTGTTGATGCCCATCAGCTCACCTCCATTGACAGCAGTGGTACCTTCCATGTGCACATATCGCTTACAATTCCCAGAGCAATTCCCGCAAGACCGGTAAACTTTGCCATAGTCGTTGGCATAAAAGTTTATTATATTGACATGTCCGCAGCCGTTGTGCTGGATGATCTTGTCCGAAGCCTTGTAAGCGCCGCCGCCAATGATGTTAGCTGTACCAGAGCCTTTGATAGAGATGGCGTCTTCGCAGACGTCTTCGAACCAGACAAATTCGAGATTACAGGAGCCTTTGCAGTAGATGCCTTCCTTCTGATTGGCCCCGATGATGACGTTCCGAAGCGTCGCCCCGTTCTCGAGAACGAAGACCGTATCGGCTTCACCGCCCTCGCTCTGCCCAGAGCATTTGACGCCGCGGTCGTACTTGGCCCAGCCAGCGTCGAAGACTTCACCGGCCTTCAGATAGCGCGGTGCCTTTAGGGACACCGTTCCAGTGGCTTTGGGCAGTCCACCGGTGTAACCGAGACAGGCGAAAACCTTGGAGATAGTTGCAGCGACGATGATCAAGCTGAGGCAACGCATGATGGCTGTCAATTTGATCCGACAGGTCGAAACAATGGGTGTACAAGGGAGATTGAACAGTGTAGAGTATAGCCACTGTTCATCGAGCTCTAGGTTCAGTTCGTTTAAATAGTGTTCTCCTTTCGTGATGAACGGGACAACACGAAAGAATTGCCGCAATATTCAAGAAATTGTTCCGTGTCGTCAGTATCCTTGGAGTCCCTTTTCTCCGGACCTGTCACGCGCGTAAGTGGCGATTCTTCTTTCGTACCGCAATTATTGATTGATAATTCTCCTTGTGGTTCCATCGTCGAGTCCATGATTAATCTATTAACATGCATTTGACGAACATCTTGCACGGCCACCAGTGATCTGCCCACGGATGGTTGATACTTCCTCCAGTTACAGTTCAGCAGCACCCTGGGACGTGAAGAATCTATCCACCAATCCGCGCCTTTTGCATCTCAATGCGATGTACTCCGACTTTGCCATGACAGGTGTACGTACTTCTTCTCCGTTCCTGATTACTCAAGCGGACGATCATTCCAGGACGTCCGCTTCCCATTGGGTTTAGACGTTACAGGCCAAGACTCGGCTTCCGGTGGAGGCTGGTGTTTCTTCCAGAGTCATTCCGCGACGGTCCTGCTAGAAGGCTTGAGAACACATTTGCAGTGGGTACAGATCGATGCTCGCTCTGGCTCGTTGAAAAAGAATTGAAAAGTCCCCAGTCTCTTGTCTGTCTCCTCCGGATTCAAGTTCTCTTAACTTAAAAACCTAGGTGTTGCCGACAGCGTTCCGTAGTAGCCATTGCATTGTATCGATATTGCGATAAAGTTCAGTATCAACATGAGTCGAAAAGAGGGGATATATTGTCTGAAGTGCTGTCGCTGTGGTAGCACTAGTTAGCACCCAAACGATATCGTAGGGGAATGCGTAGCTGTTGTCATGTAATGCGCCCCGATCACAGTGCCCAACATTTCCGCGTTGCGTTTCCACCAGTGTGGCACCGCGACGCGTCTCATCTAGACAACATCCATGCGCGCGGCATCTGACTGGCATCGCGATGCGATTACGCGGGGCAACTTCATTCGGAGAGACGGAATTTTGGGTTCGCGATTCGATGCTGTGTTAACTATACAAAAGTCGGAGATCAGACGCGTGCACAAAGTGAACTCGACAATGTGCTACCATACCTTGAAAGATTAAGCAGAAGCAGTCCTACAATTGCAGACGACAGGATTGCGTAGGTACATGCCGAACTTGCCCAGTTCGCTGGTCAAAACAAGGAATGGAATCGTAGTGCGGCTTACCTGAAGAAAGCCATACTCTACCACGAACGAATCGACAACGGACACAACGAGAAAGTGCCCCAATTCCAAGTCGATCTCGCCTTTTTGCTTCCAGAGATTGCAGAAGTACGAAGATGTCAGACCTCTACTCCAAGACACCTTGAAAGAATACAAGACCAAAGGCGCCCCTCTCTAGCCAGCCTTGTCCAGGCCCGCCATAGGCACAGGCGTCGCAAGCGCAATTGGAGTGAATTTGTATCCCAAATCTGTACCTCTGCACCCTGGACTCTTCCACTCCTCTGGCTCGAGATTCAGTATCTCAGTGGGCAAGGGAAGAATTTGAGTGTAGCTTCCCACAATAACACCAGTGCAAGTGCGTTTCTGGCCACACCTCGCTTGTCTGCCATACGCATCCGCAGGGATTGGATTCGGAGCCAAGTCTGCAAAGTTGAAGCTACGCTTCCCAGCATCATAGTAGCCCATACTATAGAAAGACTCGGTGATGGGCACGATCACATTAGTGTGAGAAGGAGGACCGCAGGCAGTCGTCTGCGGCCAGCTGCTACGAATGAGTGCGCGGGCGCCTTCAAAGGAGACGTAGTTTGTTGGACTCGTGAAGGTGTAGCCGTCGATGACGACTTTGTTGGGCTCAGGTGGGCTTGTGGGTTCCGCGAAGACGGTCGAGCCGTTTTGTGCGCAGAAATCGCCAGAAACTGTCGTGACGGGCCAGTAGAACAGCGTGTTGCGATCTTTCCCAAGGATGACGCAGTGGTCGGGATCGATGCTGCAGGGGATATAGGGAACCGGGGTCTCGCAGTGAGAGACATCATTCGGGAATGCAGACTTTATGGCCGCGCACGCAGTGGCAGCATTCGTGCAAGTTGGGGAAGGACCGGCGTAGGTGGAGTACCGGGTTGTGGTCTCAGGAGGGTTCAGCGTCTCGGTAGATGTGACTTCAGAAGTCTTGTACGGCTCGAGGGCCCTCGGGCGGCCGTCGCAAAGCGTGGTCAATGGTACATTTCTATCTGTCTGCTTAACGATCCGCTCTCGGACGCTAACAATTTCCGTAGTGTACAGCTCCTCAAAAGCCCGGGAGGACGAATCGTGCTCGCGGTAGGAAGAGAAGCAAGCGAAGTCGTCGTCGTTTGGGCCAGTGGCGGGCAGTGTAGCGACAAGCGTGAAGACAGAAGCAACACTCAGTAGAGCCCGAGTGTGTAACATATTGGAAGAAGTGTTGCGTGGCGGTGGCGATGGAGAGCTCTGTCGCACTAATACCTGCGTCCAGCTCTGCTTATATAACATAGTTATGATTAACTTATGGGGTTCAATCACACCAGGCGGGCTGCTACCAGATCCCAGTCGCAATAGCGCTCGAGTTTGCATGAGAATACGAGCAAGTGCGTCTCATCCTGCAGATATGGCACGAACAATTTCGATTGCAGCTGTTTGTGGCATATTCGCAGGAGGAGACGCACCTCCTCGTATTCTAATGCGGGTGCAAAGTAATTAAGTCATACTTTCGAGAGTCTCATGCCTGCAGACCCCCTTGGCAAGGCTTCTTTCGGGTGTGCTGCACAAAGTATTGATTCCATCCAGCCGCGTTGGTCACCTTGGCCCGGACCTGGGCAGTGTAGCATAGGCTGTCGTGAAGGCTTGCACGTTGGGAAAAAAAGGATCTGAGCCAGCCCAGCAAACGCCACGTACGGTAGTTAAGTTATAGCTCCAGCTCGGCTGAACGACAATTTCCCTGTCTCGTTTGCATGGGAGATGGAAGACTCGGCTTGGCCGCAGTTCTTGGTTCCGGCGTGCTCGTAGGCTGTCTCCATGGCTTCACACCATTTTGCCTAAGCCCTTGGATCTTTCCTGATGGAGATCAAAAAAACGCACTGACTGGAGTCACGCGCCTCAGCTCTTTGTCTTTTGATAATTTTCGCGGACTGCTCACAGCAACAGTGTACCAATCGGAAAGCGCGAGATCAGAGATGAATCTGATCTCCCGATATTCAGACTGCAAACGTCCTCATTAATAATCTTGGGCGCGTTCCATCTCGAACTTTCAGGACGCTTGGCTCGATGCAAGGTGCGACAATCATTCTCCTAAAGCGACCTGGTACTACTAGAAGCGTGCGTCTAAGGCTCAATTCTCCAGTACAGCGAGTCTTTACATGGCTAGGATCAATGATTAGTTACTCTTGTGCTTTGCGGTGTTTGGTAAGCTAGTTGCAAATTAACCTGTGCTGCGCTTTTTGTCTCAAGGCGAAGCCCACATACAATCGGCAGAAATCCCTTGGGCTCAGGCGGACTGAGATCGACCCAGTCAATTATTCATGTGGTTTGAAATTCTGCAACCAGACACAATATACTCCTGATGCGGCTTAGTGCAACAGCCGTCGACCCTCCACGACCTTCATGATTGATTATCTAACAACTGACTAAGGCGCCCTGCTGTGATGGGTAATCTCTTCGTCATGAAATGCATGCATTGAACAGGTGCGGATGGAGCGGATGGATTTGACATATAAAAAGCAAGCTCCAACACGAGTATCCAAATTTACACAAGGCCGAAACACAAAGGTGTCGCGTCGCAAACTCGCCCCCTATCTACCATACCTGCCTACATCATGAGACCAGCCTTCCTCCTCCTGGCTTTTGTTCCAGTCTTGATCTCTGGTACGGCCCTCGGTCCTGGTCGCAATCGCCCTCAGGTTCGATCGAAAGGCTTTCCGCCGGGCTTCGGTGGCCTGATTCGGAATGGCGAGGCAGGTCGTTCTCCGTGATTTCATTTTGTGATCATCGCTGATGTCAAACAGTTCAGCCATTTGCCAATCGCCTACAATCTTTCCGACTCCCAGCACGCAGGCAGCGGTCGCATTGACGGCTCTTTCTGGTCTAATGCCTTCGTCCGCGGCTCCAACGGCCACGACTACTACATGGCCTCCCACGTCCAGGACTACGCCTCCAACATCGAGGGTGCGAGGCCCAGTTATCGGGCCTGTATCCTCGATATCACGGATCCGTCTTTCTATCGCCAATACGTCAAGGTCGTCGAGCCAGGGACGGCAATGAACTTCTGGGACGAGGACGGGGAGTTTCATGCCATATTTGAAGAGGGCGGGATGGGAATGGAGACGGCGAATCCTGGCGGTGATCCCTTGACTGGTTTAAGGACGTGGAGTAAGATTGAAGGAGTGGAGTTTGACTTCACGTTCAATTTCAGTGCTCCTGCGATTCTCAATGCGGCCCTGGGGGCTTACCCCATCAGCGGCGGTTGGGGTTACGAGTGGTCAGAACCCAAAGGTGCAACTTCTGGCTGGCTCAAAATCGATGGCGAGGTGATCGATATCGTTCCCGAGAAGTCATCTACATGGTTTGACCGCCAGTGGGGCGCTCTGCAGGACAACTTCACCTGGTTCATGATAAATTTCGGCGACGACCCAGGATGGCTGCCCTACTCCACACTCGTTTGTTGGGATTGGCAGGACGCCATTTACGGTCGGAAGGAATTCGCTACCGCCCGCAGCGCAAAATCAGGACGGGATACAGTGGTACCCATCAAGATCATCCAATCGGACGTGGGCGTGTACACTTCGCCGCAGACGGGACTGAAGTACCCCCAGCAATTTATCGTAGAGATAGATGATGTGAAGATTCACTTGAAGACGCCGAGGCCCGATCAGATATTTGAGGCGCCAGCGGATACAGGGTTCCCGCCGCAGCTCAGCGGATATATTGAGGTGGAGGCGCAGAAGCCTGGACTCCGACCGGTCCAGGGTTGGGCGGCTACGGATGTGTTGTTAGCTATCTGAGCGTCGTCGGCATCCCGGCCGGAGACGACCCAGTTGCAAACGCACGTGAGCATGGAGGGCTTTCGCTAAGGACGCAAAATGTAGCGTTGCGTCCAGATATGGGTATATGATTCAGACGCGTGGTCTGCACAGGATCGCCGCGGTATCCTGCGAGAATGTTGTTTTCTCTTTGACATAGGCGAGCGTTTTAAAAGAGTTTACTTATAGGTTTTATTACTTCTCACTTAAACTCCAGATCTCGCGCAACCGGTCCTGATCAGTATGAGTCGGCCAATTTGTCTCCCTCGTCAGCTGCTGTAAGAAGGCAATCAACTGCTCCTGATCTTTCTTATCCCGAAAATAGCCGCCCACAAAGCCCAAAATCGCAGACGCATTGAACAGACATCCTATGTCACTACAGGAGTATACTATTTTGCGGATGGAGCGCGCATGCTCCGATACTTCAGCGTCTAATTGCGACATGAATGTAAGGACACACATGGAGCGTGGTCGATCAGAATGAAGTCTGATCAAAATCCGTGCAAGATGGTAGAACTGCCACGCTATTACTTCTTGCTTGTCAGCCCTCCTTGTGCACGATAAATCACACTCTGATCACGGACAATACATACCATGCCAACGAGCCAGGAATTGCACCGAGCCCTCACTCTCATGATATGGGTAGTAGACCTGAGGCAGATTGTCCACCCACCGGTCCAGAAGCCCACTCAGGTAACTCTCATCCACCTCGTCTTTCGTGTCTCCCCACGCGAAAGTGCAGGCAAGAGCTGCGAGATAGCATGCCCTATCGGCCCAAGAGCTTTCTCCACCATCTCCATCAAAGTTATCCAGGTGAATACCGTGACTTGGCTTCAGCTTCGGCGGAGCGCGGTTCAGCAGCGCCTGGCGGATGTCCTGCCGCATATACGTCCACAATGCGGCCCCTGGGAGCGATTCCCGCGGCGGTGGCTCGGGTCTGAGAGCGACCAAGCTGAATGCCCCCGAAAGATGGGCTGCCTGATCTTGCGGCGCCTCGGCGTACTGCTCGACGTGGCGGAGAATGACGAGCGTGGCAAGAAGTGTCTCATCACTCCCTACAAAGCCCTCGTCCGACAGTAGCGGGATCAGTAGCTTGATGCAGGCCCCAGAATACTGTTCACTGAGGGAGCAGTGGGGGTGGATGGCACGAGCGGCATATGCGAGGCAGGCGAGCAAAAGGACGGGGTTAGCAAGAGCCAAGCGAGGCGTCGTAGAAGCGAAGTGGAGGGAGGGCGACGTAATGTCCAACCAAGGTCCAGCGTGCTCGATGTAAAATTGGAAAAGCTGACCCTCCAGGGCAAAAGTAAGAAGTTCTCGCGGGGAACACACCGGCTCGGTCAGGTTGGCAAGGCATTCCCCGTGTTCTTTTCTGGCTACTGTCTCGAGATTTTGGCGATCAAGCGGCATCACGAAGGAGACAGAGCGTTCGGAAGCTGATCCAGACACCATCTTCCTTGAGGAAAGTTCAGGACGGGCCAAACTCGGATTTGAGTTGTTGGTTGTGGACGCAGAAGATCGATGATCGTGGCTAATGCGGATCTCATGATTCCAGAAGCAATCCCGCTTCGCCCTGACGCAATTCTCGCAAGTAGGTCGAACTTCGTCGCATTTGAGGTGTCTTTGGCGACAGGTACGGCATCCGTATCGTCCCCTCAAGCCTTTAAAGCTTTGTCTTGGCTGGAGCCTCTTTCTCTTGAGGTTGGATTGCATGGTCTGCGGAGATGACTCGAGCTGTGATAACGCGGTTCCGGCCGGTGTCAAGTGGCTGGAAGAGGTGGTGGGACAACAATCGACCACTTTCGACGGAGAAGCTGCCCATACCAAACACTCGTAAGCGTCGGTCAAGCTGTCACTTGCAGTGCCTGACGCAAGTCTCCTTGATGGTGGACTATTGGGTCTCAAGGTAGCAAATGCTGCTGGAGAGCTTGACGACGTTACAAGGAAGGAATATGTCGGTGAGGTGGACATGTTGGTAGTGCGCGACATGAAAGTGAACGAGATCCAAAAGTCCTCTAAAGGTTCGTCTATTCTTCTTCCTTGGATGGGCGTGCCGGGTTGACGTGCGGGGCAAGCAGACGCACAAGGAACCCTGGCTTTGGAGAGTGGCGAGAGTGGACATCAGTCTACCCCCGCAAACCCCGCATTCTACTCTCACATTCTACAATCTAACCCCATACAGGACAGGCGAATGACCCTCGTGGTCTTCCTCTACAAACATGTTGGAAGCACGATCAGTTCAACTCTCCTAGCGGGATCGAGGCCCCCTCAAGACTAATCAAGTCAAGTTACTTTGATATTTTCATTCAGCCGCCCGCAGCTGGGGATGCATGTTATCTACCCTAAATACTATCTTACTTCCATCGTCCAAACAGGTCTGCGTCTGCCGGAGCATTTGCGAGGATATCATCCATCCTCTCTTTTATGGATGGATCCTGCTTCATCTTTTCGTAGATATCCAGAGCCTTCATGTTCTCCGTCACTTGCTGCGGTCTACTCGCGCCAGTGATGACTGCGCTGACCTTCTCATTGGACAGACACCACGCCAACGAGAGCTGTGCTGTGGTGCAGCCCAAGTCTTTGGCAATCAGAGTCAACTGACGGACCTTTGCGATCTTGTCTTTGCCGGCCGGTGTCGATAGGGCCTTGCCAAAGTTGATCATATTCTGCTTGTCGCTCGAGGCTGCGTCTGCACCGGTGAGGCGAGAGCCTTCAGGGACGCCGTCGTTGTACTTTCCCGTCAGGACGCCGTTATCCAAGGGCGACCAGATAGTCAGGCCGTACCCGTAGTTGTGCAGGATGGGACGCAACTCTTCCTCGACTCGCTGGCGCCAGAATGCGTTGTACTGTGGCTGGTCGCACATCGGAGGGATCAGATGATGGACTTCGGCCATGTGCATTGCGCGTTCGATATCGTGCGAGTTCCATTCGCTGGTGCCCCAGTACAGTGCCTGGCCCGACTGGACAATCTGGGTAAAGGCCCTCACAATCTCCTCCATAGGCGTCAGCGGGTCGGGACGGTGCGCCATCACCACGTCCACATAGTCCATCCCCAGCCGGTTGAGCGATGAGCGCATGCCTTCAAACAAGTGTTTTTTGGACAGACCAGTGTCGTTAGGCCCGGAGCCACCCCAGAAAAGCTTGGTCGAGACGACGATGTCGCTACGCTGAAAACCGAGGTCGCGAATGGCCTGTCCGAAGACCTTCTCGCACTCACCGGAAGCGTACACTTCTGCGGTGTCATAATAGTTGACACCGTGATTGAAGGCTTCTAGCATACACTGCTTGCTCGTCTCCTGGCCTACTTGACCTCCGACTATAGTCATTCACAATTAGATATGCTCAGCTTCCGGAACAGGGGAAAGCGGATCTCACCAGTAACCCATGAGCCAAAAGAAAGGGCAGACACCTTGAGGCCTGTCCGTCCTAGGAATCTGTATTGCATTTTCCCGGGTTTGAAGGTCCGTGCAACAACCGCAGCGCCGTTTGTTCCGTTGACTGTCATGGTGGTGGTAGAGGTCGGATACGAAGGTTGGATGAAAGTTATACTTCTAAGGTTCTGGGGTTCTGGGGTGCACAGAGAATGATATGTGACAAGAACAAGTTATAGAGGAAAAGATTGGAACAGGCTACTCGGCATTCGACATTTTTATCTTGTCAAGACTGCGAGGACTACATCATCATGCTGTTGATTTTCCACTATTTTTTCGCCCCAATGGCACCAAGTGTTTCCGTGAAGGGCGTTAAGTTATCCGACTTTCGTGGCGACTTGCAGATTCCTTCCACTCGCGCCGAACAGCCTCTTCGAGTCTAGCTATAGATACCGTTGACTGCAGTCAACGCAATTCTTATTTTGGCTAACTTATACAAAGCACGTGGCCAAGCGCGGGGTAGGATGTGTACGAAGGATTTTGATGATGATAAGATGATGAGCCATGTCGGCTCTGAAGGAGGGGCAATGGAATCAAGGTCTTGTAGATTTGGTCCACTCGTGCCGAACAGCTTCTTTGGGTCTAGGTGTAAACACCACCAAAGCCTGGCAAGGAAATCGTGGAATAGTATGTGCCGCAGGCCGAGTCACTTTAGGAATTCATGTCGCAGATCGCAGGACAAGCTTGCCTAAGACACTAGATAGAAAACGCGCCTAAACAAACCACAATCTATCGAATTGAGTATTGATCACTAAGAGATGTCCTTCTCGCGCCATAGTACGTGTGGGGGTGAAGGGTAACAACCTGAACCCCCCTCAACTCTGTAGGCGAGGCGATAGATCCGAGGTTAATATTTTATTTTTTTTATTTTGGCTTGCCTAGGGACGAGCGGCTCTCCAATAGATTTCGACAGACCTTTGAGATCCATATCAAGGACACCACACAAGAATAGAACGGAAAGAAACGACTTGAAGGGAACAAAGATCAAGAAAACATGAGTAGGTATCCGCCTGTGTTCACCACGGTCGACGTGTCGAATTGATAACCACAGACACCAACTAGTTGGGCGGATACTGGCTACAAATGACAAATAAAAAGGCCAATCATGTACACCATAGCTACCGTACGATAATCTCTGTGCAGACCGTTCGTTACCCATCAGATTACCCGCCTCGATCCTTAGCCCTTACGACTCCTCACTCTCAAGTTGTTTTAGCTGTATGAGGACCATCTCCTAGGCTTCTCGTGATGCTCGACATCTTCTTTCTCCGCAATGGCATCCGCCTCAATTCCAGGCTTGTATACACTCTCGTGTCTGTTGTTCTCTTCATCATGCTTTTCCGTGATCCTCGCCCGAGCTTCTCCGCGGGCGCCGGCTGTCCAACCCTTGAGTTCAAATAGATAATCCACATCCTCGAGACGCAGGTTGGTAGTCTCCGGGAAGAAAAAGTAGACTGTGGGCACAAACACAATGTTGAAGACAGCAAAGATGATATATGTCTGCCAGCCAATGTTGTCAATTGCCGAGGGTGTGAACTCGACAACGGCAAAGTTGATGATCCAGAATCCTGCGGAAGCCATGGCAGCTCCACGAGCTCGTAGCTGCAAGGTACAGATTTCCGCAGCATACAGCCACGGGCATGTCAGCCAACCTTGCGCAAAGATGGTGTTGAACAGGAAAAGCATTGCCGCACCCACGACACCGGCGGCGTAGCCGCCATTGTGGACTGTGATGGCAAGGACCGCCATTGTCAGGGCTTGACCAAGCGCACCCGCCATCAAGATTTTTCTTCGTCCCACTTTTTCGATGTAAAAGATGGGCGGGATCGTGGCCAGCATGTACTCGAGCGAGTTGAAGCCCGCCACGAGCTGAGATGTCGCACGGTCCATGCCGATGCTCTTCTGAAAGATGATTGGGGCATATTGGGTGATTAGATTGATGCCGCTCATCTGACAGCCGAGGCCAGCGGCCAGACACAAAAGCATTCGTCTGCCGTTCTGCAAATTTCCCCCTGAGAACATCTCCCGTATGCCCATGTTGCCTTGCTGCTTCTCCGTGGCCACAGCAATGTGGATCTCATCGAAGAGAGTCTGCACTTGAGGGTCTTCCAATGGAACACCGTTTCCGACCAATCTTGCAATCACATCACGAGCTTCCTCGTCGAAGCCGTGATATATCAGCCAACGCGGGCTCTCAGGTAGGAGCCAGATCAAGATCAACACAGCCAAGCTGAAACAAGCTTGAAAGGCAACGGGAAAACGCCACTGCGCTTGGTTCTTGATATAAGAGCTGCCATAACCAATCCAGTATGCTGACGAAACTCCGACTATGCAGATCCAGTTGAACCAGCATGCGTTGCGCCCGCGATCGTGCGGCGCGCAGCATTCAGCTTGCAGCACAGGAACGCCGGCAGTAAGAATCCCTATGCCGATGCCCGTGATGCAGCGGCCCACGATAAGCTGAGCAACATCATACGCCGAGCACTGGATGATAACGCCGAGCAGCTGGGTGTAGATCCCCCAGTTCAAGGTGCGACGACGACCAAGCCAGTCGCCCATGAAAACGACGGCTATGGACCCAACAAAAGCCGTCAACTCGTAGATGGCGACAATGGTGCCCTGGAGGCCGGCGTCTGGATGTCCGAAAGTCTTGCCAAACTCGTTGTCTGCACCGATGAGGTTTGCCATGACGCCCTGGTCGTAGCCAAATAGGGAGAAGCCAACAGACGAGACAGCAACGATGGTGTTGGTCAGGACTTTCCCCTCAAGGCGAGTTGTATGCCTGGGCTTGTTTAAGTCCGATAAGAAGCCCATGCTGGAAGACTGATTGAAGCCCTCAGTGCTTGTGGAAGTAAGTTAATGAAGAGACTGGGCGCAGCTGTGTAATGCGTCCCTTGACCACGTTTCCAGGCCACCTTGAAGAGGGAGGCACTCTCATCATCTTATCGTTCCCGGACAGCTGGCAAACATGCCACACGGACCTTCGAGGTGAAGGTGAATAGTGACTCAGTGTCTCCCAAGGAATGATCTTGTCGTGTCGCGTGTCCGAACACGACACGGATTAACGGCAGTCAAAGCTTGATCGATTGGCGCCCTGCGTTCCATATTTTGCTAGTGCTTTGAACAGCATCGACCCTCGATACTGTGGTGACATACGCGAGTCGCCGCGAACGACCACATCTGGGTCGCCGCGAACAACCAGATTTGGATAAGTTCTAGCGCCTGGTTGTGAAAAGCGGGGACCCCGGGGTGGGGGTTGCGTAGCTCTATATACATGTAGGTACAGAGCTAAGTTATTGCAGTATTACGTAAGTAGCGCGGTGTCGTTTATCGCGTACCTCTATCATAAGGCTTTATAGGCGAACACTACCTAAGTGCTAGGAATATCACAGGAGTCGACCCATTGAACTCGGCGCGGTATACTAGAAAGAGGGAAGATAAGTTCTGCAAGGTATGCCAGCTATAGCCTCTATCATTGAAGCGGGAATAGAGCTGCCTAGTGGGCCAATGAGCATTAGCACCAACCACAACAATCCGTCTTGGTACAAGCACTTGGATTGATTATATTGGATGAGATGGTGAAGTGCGGAGAAGAGTGCGGAGAAGGACAAGGCAAATGACACCAATAACGAAGTGTCCCAAGCCTTGGTGTTTATTCGGCGCATTCGTCATCTTATTAAGTCTATAAGACGTTCCTCGTAAGATGTCAAAAGACTCCTGGTTAGAAGACCACTGAAGACGAAGAGACATTTTCCAAGGACGGCTTCCGGTTCCAAATCTTTCAGTTCCACGTCCTCGTCATGGCTCTCATCCTTTACGCCTTGGTGGCAACACCAGTATTTATGGTCCTCTACTCTGTCTTTGAGTATTTGTACGACTCAAAACGTCTTCGTCGCTTTCCAAGCCCGTCCATAGCAGGATTTTCCGATCTCTGGGCGCTCTACTACCACTGGAACAATAACCGTTTCCGTGCTGTGCACGACGCCCACGAGCTTCTCGGGCCAATTGTCCGCATACAGCCTCACCACCTCTCTTTCACGGACCCGCGGGCTCTGAAAGACATCTATGGTCACGGTTCACCCCTCATGAAAGCACCATACTACGACAATATTGCAGGAGACTATCATGATGTTGCCAACGCGACCGATAGGGGAGAGCACTCCCGCAAGAGAAGAATTATGAGTCATGTGTTTAGCCATAAGCACGTTCTCACCATGGAAGAGGTCATTAATGACGTGCTGGGAAACCTCGTTCAGGCGATGGATCAAAGGCTTGGGCAAGATGTCGACATACGATACTGGTTCAATCTCTTCACATTTGATGCCATTTCAAACCTGATTTTTGCGCAGTCATTTGAGTTTCTCCGCGAGGGCAATGATCTTACATTCGGAGAACGCGAGGATGGATCTCAATATCCTATCAGCATCCTGCAGGCGTTCCACGACGCGACCACCTATGCTGCTTTCATGGGCCACGCACGGCCCCTCCTCGCTAAACTGATTCGTGGAATTACAACCTTCGTTCGCGCCCGTGGTGCTGTCGGGTTGCGAGACTTCGGTGCGGTGACGCTCTCCAAAACCAACCTGCGTCTCGCAGCCGGCGAAGGTGAGCGCTTCGATTTCTTTTCGCGGCTGGAGGAGGTACCCAAGGGCCAAGAGCAGCCCCTACCACACGGTGAGCAGATTGCTGAGGCGGGCATCATGCTCAATGCCGGCAGCGACACAACCGCCAGCGGCCTGACCAATACGCTCTTTTTGCTGGTAACACATCCAGCTGCACTGGAAAAGCTGCGCCAGGAGTTGGACACTGTAATGATCGAAGACGAGACTACCCCGCCCTTTGACAAGCTCATGGCATCACCGTACTTGCGCGCCTGTCTAGACGAGTCGTTACGTCTTCGGCCGCCTGTTGCTATCGGCCTGCCGCGTGTCACACCCGCTCATGGCACGAAGATAAGCGGACACTTCATCCCCGGTGGAGTGACGGTGTCGGCACCCATCATCGAGCTGAATCGTCACAAGGACCTTTTCCCTCGGCCGGATGATTTTGACCCCGATCGCTGGTTCGACGAACAGCAGCTGCCGAACCTCAAGGAGTATGTGCAGCCGTTTTCTATCGGCGGTCGGGCTTGCATTGGACGCAACCTGGCCATGGTGGAGTTGACAAAAGTGGTAGCAACGATGGTGCATCGATATGATATTGAGTTATTGCAGGATGAGCTAGCCTTTGTCGAAAGATTCAACATGAATCCTGGGCCTTGCCATGTGAAGCTGGGGACAAGGCGAGTTCCTGTCCAGGCTTGAAGTCAAAAAATAAAAAGATTGAAAATAGTGTGGTTTATGTATCGAATGGGTTGATATCATAGATGTCTCATTGATGTGCCGATTCCATGGTTAAAGCACACAGGATGGGAGCGTCATTTGACAAGTGATTGTCGACAGTGGATCACGGAATTCGTTAAAGTCGAACCTACCCTTAATCCTTCAAAGAATTCGGGGCGGATTCCATGATGACGTATGGGGAACACGGGCCGCCGAATTCGACGGAGGGGGCAGATTCCATGAAGAACTAGAGGTAGGAGAAATGGAAAGTAATAGTCGGAATCGCTTTAACATCAGTGAGATTGCAATCCATAGGTGCTAAGTAGTTTAACGCAAAGGATTCGACTCTCTAAAGGAAACCGACTCAATTTTCCTCTTCTCTACATACCTTATCTACCTTGTACTAGTGCCCGTGCACGTGACACCCCACACACGGATTTCTCCGCCGGGTTCCGGCCTCCGCCATAGGGCGCGACTGAACGCCTTTTCTGGGAGCACTCGCCACCTGCAAGTCCAATTCTACTGCTACCGCATGTACCAAACAACAGACCTCGCAGTCATGGTCAACGCGAGTGGAGCGCGCGCAACCAATGCGTGAGTGAAACTTATCCCCAGGGAAATGAGGCAGTGCGCACCTAACTCGTGCTCTACAGCTGTGACACTTGTCGCAAGCGAAAGGTCAAGTGCTCCGGCGGCAAGCCATGCGAAAACTGCGTGAAGCACGATCGGGAGTGTGTTGTCGGGGACATGGGCCGAAAGCGTTATTCGGAGTCGTGCGTAGTATCCTCCTGCACCCTGCTTGCCGTAATGTTGCTGTTAACGAACGCCATGTAAGATACGTTCAACGCCTACTCGCACGGCTCAAGGTCTACGAGCATAGACTCAGCCAGCATGCGTCAAGCAACGGGGCCGAGCAAGCCAGTGTGCAGCCCTTGGACGCGATGGAGCGAGATGAAGGTGACGAGCAGCAAGTGTTCAGCCCAATGTCAGGCCCTACAGAAACTGCACATCCTCAAAGCACGGCGCTTCCATCTAACCACGACCCGCCTAACGCCACAGATGGCAGTCCCGGGGCTGACAACCAAGAGACATCCCCAAGTACAGGTGTGTCAACCATCTCATTGGTGCAACGTGGGCTAGATTAACGATAAGCAGTCGATCTGGCTTCTGGCCCGGCCCTCAATTCTCATCTCCGTTCTCTGGTGAACGAGCATACAGGAAAGATCTCAAGTCTCGAACATCGTACATCTGACAATGCGGATGGAGAACACTGGAGAAATGAATTTTCTGCTACGTCAAAAGCGGAGTGGCTTGGTGACGCAGGTCTGCTTCGACACCATCAACACGTACAGCCACCCTCCGTCAACGAAGGGCTCAGACTTTATCGTCTATTCATGAGGTACATGGGAGACAATCAACATTTCCTAGATGATCGTGCATTCACCGACTCTTTGACTCTTTTATCACGGTCGCCTGGTTCTCGAGCACAGCTGTCACAGTCCCTTTGGTATCTAGAATACTTGCTGGTCATGTCAATCGGTAAACTCCTGGACGATGATCCCGGCAGTACACAGCCACCTGGCATAGATTATTTTAGTGAAGCATTACGACGCCTGCCTCCATTGCACGAACTCGGCAATGCAGGCTCGGTCGCTGTGGAAATACTGGCATTAACGGGGACGTATCTGCAGTGGATTGGAAAGAGCCAAGATGCTTATATCTATGTAAGTTTCGCAGCTGAGACTTCATCGTCCGATCATTGACATGTTGAAGGTTGGATCTGGCCTCCGGCTTGCTGTCGCTTTGGGATACTCGCAGCCATACGATGAGTTCGATTGTGTGCCTTCTGAGGCAGCGCATCGCGTGAGGCTCTTTTGGACATTATATATGCTCGATCGGTGAGTCAGAGCCTCCATGTCGTCACTTGCGATGTCTGACACTCGTTAGCCGGCTAGCGTCTTCTCTCGGATTACCAGTCGGGGTGAATAACAAACAGGTGAAAGCGGACATCCCATGGGAATCGCCAGGGTTCGGTTCTCCAATACCAATATGCATCAATATCAAGCTTGCCCACACCACGGGTGAGATCATGTGCTGTAAGTGCCAGACATAAGGCATCGGCCTCTCTGGTTTGGGTCTGACATGTTTTGGAAAAGCACTCTACGGCAACACCACACTTTCACGCGCAGAATACATCAAGAATATCGAGGCTATTCTGATTGAACTACGAGGCGTATCGGCAATGATTCCCGACAATTACAAAGTCGACTTCAGCAAATCTACACTTGATGTTACAAGAGCCGGCGCATCTTTGTATCTCATGCTTTACCAGGTAATTTCAGGCTTGAACACGTTGCATCTCTCAGTATTACGCTGCTCCAAGCTTACTCAATTAACCAGGCCATTCTCCTCTGCTTGCGGCCCATTATATTGCAAAAGGTTCGCATCGAAGCTAACTCTCAACCGGAGGGAAATTCCACTCAATTTGAAAGTGAGACATTCAAAAGACTGGCTGAGACCTGCCGAGATGCTGCATCGAGAAGCATCCGACTCCTTTCTGCTCTTCGCCAGAAGAACATGCTGGGTAAGCTTAGTCGTATTCTGACATCACTTGGCCTTTGATTGCTGACAAGGTCACTCCGTGCTACGCACAGCCCGCTTTGGATTCTTTGATCTCGATGCCACATTTTCGGCAGCCTTCATTCTGGTGATGATGGGTATCATTGAGGGTACCAGCGAACAGCATCTTCCTCCAGAGATCCAGGCGGCTTGCGACCTTCTCCGCTTCTTTACGAAGGCCGGCAATGAGTCAGCCAGAGGACGTTTGGAGGATGTTACGAGATTCTGCGCGAGTATCTGGCGGGGCAATCAGAGTGATTTTATGAATAGCAGCGCACCCGGCGGTGAAAGCGGAAACGCAAGTCAATACCCTAATGCAGCAGCGAATAATGCAGATGCTACTGGAGGATTTGCAACAGGCACCCGAGCCCAAACAAGCAGTGACAGGGCGGAGCCTGTGCCGTTTCAAACAACGCTCTCGCCGCCTCTTATGCCTGGATGGGACAATTCTTTCGACCCAACTCACGCCATGGATTCGACAATGCACTTCGCGCCTGGCTCCGACGTAACGGAGGATGTTGTGTTTGATCTGGCCGGCGACGCCGAATGCATTTATACAAGCTTCAACGAACCGAGCTGGCCCTTAACTGGCATTGACCAGAATGACTGGATGGAGATGGAAAGAATGATTGGCCAGAATATGGCGTGAAGAGAGATGATTTGATTCCCGTGTCAGGACTTGGGAGGAGTATTCTTATTTGATTTTGGCATGTGCTATCGTTTCTAACATATTTACTGATCGTGTTGGAGTTGCATGATTCCTTCTATTTCTATCCCTTCTTGTTCTACGTTCTATGATTTATTGCATACTTGAGACTCCAATGGGTCATCAAACTTCAGGTGGGCGTACGTGTCGGAACGTAAGAGAGCTTATGTTGCAACGGATTGTTCTTCGAAACTCCTGTTGTGAGCTGGATTTCCTTACTGCCAGGGACAAATAAACATTTCCATAAACGATACAGCCGTTGGACGATTTGCACACGCTGCCTCTGTTCTCGAGCCTTGAATGTTGTTCCGATGCCTCTGATTTGGAGAATCATTGCCGCAAGTAGCTTTTACCCGGGCGAACATATCTAGATAACTCGAGAGCCTGGCCGTTCGCCTGACTTCAAGCGGCGCAAGAATATATCCGCCCTCAAATCCTGGACAGTCGGCACCTCTGCGTGAAACATCATTCGTGCTTCGCAGACATGCCTCTCGTGTGGGTTATGGTGTTCCGAGCCGCGTTCGCAAAAATCGACCTGATGGAGCCATTTTCGAGTCCCAACACGGCATTGATGGTCACACCGCAGGGAGTTGACATTCGTTCTTTCAGCGCCGATGGACTCTGGCCGTTTGCAATCACATTGCTGCAGCTTTTCAGGCTTCCCGCGGCGAATAAAGTAGCGGTGCTGCGTGGCAAGCCTTCAGCGACTCCCGCGTCTGCAAGGGCTTCTACTGCCACGATCGCTAGGGCGTGGGAGGTCGCGCTCAATGCGGTCGATTCGTTCATGAGTGATTCCGGGACGTGTTGGACTACGCCAATGCTTGCCAAGAGCGAGTCGAGCACCGTCGCTTGAGTCGATGTTACTGAGGGTGCTGACGCGACGAGTGATACCGAGTCCTGGATGCAAGCACCGATGCTAGGGATGACTCGAGAAATATGGAAGTCCGACGCCTTTAGAGTTTCACCGCCATGGAAATGCTGGAAATGCTGGAAATTCTCCAGAAGCTTCTCTGAAGGCAGTCCAGCGATGAGACTGACCACAAGCTTTCCTTTCAGACTTTCGATGAGACCTGGGCTGGCAAGTAGTGTTGTGAGATCATGCGGCTCGCAAGCAAGTAACGTCACGGTAGGGGAGTTCGGACAGTACGGGAGTTCGGACACTCCCGCGCGCTAGTTTCGTGTTCTTATCTACTTTTTACGCGTTCTCCTTCTTTCTTCTTTCTTTATGCCTACCTATTCCGAAGATACGCTTACTACGGCCTTAGCGGCCTACCGGAACGGCGAATATACCTCGATCCGAAAGTGTTCTTACGCGTTTAATATCCCGCCTTCGACTCTCTCCGACCGGCTTTCGAAACGAACTTCCTACTCTCTATCGCACGAATCGCAAAAGATACTCTCGACGGCCGAAGAGAAGGCTCTCCTAAAGTCTATTACTCGATTATCGAAGTCGGGAATCCCTATTACCCTCGCGTTAACGAGAGAACTCGCCGAAGAAATCCGTAACGCCCGCTTCCGCCTAACCTCGACTCTGACTTCCTACCCT
>MSJI02000055.1:0-50310 GCA_001931905.2 Cladosporium sp. IMV 00045
CCACGTGAACCGATGATGACGAGAGTTGGTGAGAGGAAGTCGATCAGCTCGGTGATCATGTGTCTGGGCGATTTGCAGTGGAAGACCTCGACGACGACGCGGACTTGCAGGCGAGTTTTGCGTAGAAGGCGCACGCAACGTTCTGTGATGTCCTCGACGGCTCTGCGTCGCTCCGCTTCCGCCGAGCTGTAGACTCCATGGCTCCTGCTGCGAGCATCACCTGGGACTGCACTCTTTGCGAGAGGGGATGGGCCGGGGAGAGGGGACTGAGGCACTGCATTGGTGGTTGGCAGGCCCCGTACGATGGCTGCTGTGTCTTTGACGCTCTCTGCGCCGTGGCCGATTTCAACACCTCCTTCACCGCCTCCTGCAGAAGCGGCTTCCTCGTCCGCTGCGTAGACTGCAAAGAGCGTGTCGCCATCGCGAAGTACGGTGCCGATGGTCCACTCCAAGGCGTATTCGGCTTCGGGTGAGATATCGGTGGCGACCAGATACATCCTCTGTCGCTTGCGACCCTCTTCTGCCTCGCGTTGGAAATGTGCGTAATCGCCTCTGATGATTTGCCGGATAACCCGGTGTGCAGAGGGCGTGCTGTGGACCGCCGACATGGTAAGACTGAGCTTCTGCGCTGCAAGCATTTCTGAGTGAGATTCATCATCGGATCCGACTGGGGTAGAAATGCCAGAAGGTGCCGAATCGAAAGCGCTCATTGGATGCACTCTCTTCTTGAGCTTCTCCTTCTGCTTATCGGCAGGCGTCGTGAGCTTGAACGAAATAGCGCTCTCGCCCTTTGTAGGGTCGGGCTTCCTTTCTCCTTGAAATTGAGGGAACACCACCTCGGAGTCAGCACTGTCGTCTCTAACATTGACGGATTTTCCCGATGTCGTGTTGCCTGGCTCCGGTCTTTTCTTTTGACGTCCTCGCTCGTCCTCCTCGTGGTCCGTGTCATTGTCTGCGTCCGCATCTGCATCTTCCTCTCGATCGCTGTCCGCCGGCTCGCTCTCTGGTGGAGGTTTCGGGTCCTTCATGATGCGCGTGCCTCCAGGTGAATCCAGCCCATCGCTCCCGTGTCTGCTGTGTCCTGAAGGTGCAGGGCTGACCGTTCGACTCGACGGCCGCCGTGGATCATTCGGGCCTAGATCGCCAGGCAAGCTGTTTGGCGCAGGGGATCGTGGCCTCCTGGGGTCGTTCGGACCCAGATCACCGGGTAGTCGGACTTTTGATGTGCCATATACTGACGCCATAGCGCCCTGAGCCCTCCGCCTCTCTGGAATTGGGTTACCGAGCTTGTCGAATTTGGGGCGTGATGCGTAGTACTCGTCGACGGTGGCAGGTTTGCGCATGTCAGGTGGGGATGGAGGCGGTGAGCTGGTTGATGAGAGTTGTGAAGATGAGTTGGATGCGGTGTTGGTGAGTGTTGGGCCTGTTGAGTTTGGGTCCTTGGAAGCTGGTTCTACGCTCGTTGATGCTCCCTTCTCTTCCTTCTTCTCCTGCTCGTCAATCAAGACTTTGGCCTGGGTAGGGTCTGGGTCCGCCATGGCTGCTGTGTGAGTAGTTGCCGGTTGCGAATGAGCAGTCTTGGGTATCGGATCCAACCAAGCGGTCTACAGTAACGGGCGAAACGGCGAATGCTTTGGCAACGGGCGTATGGGCTTGTCGAAAAGTATGCGAGTCTTGGTAATGACCGTTGTGACGCAGTGCCACGCCACGATATCAGTCGCGGAAGATGTAGGAAGGGTTGTTGGTGTATTGCAGAGTAGTGACTGGTGGTGGAGGCAAGCACAAGAGCGTCGTCGGCGTCTGCCGTGTTGGCACTGCATCAACAACGAACTGAACTGAGCAAGATGCGGGGCCTGGCTGGAAGGAGCTCTCAAGCTGCTTGGGTGCTTGGCAAGACCAGATCGACAGTTGATTGAAGCATTAATCAATATTCGAGCATGTGAATGATAAGCCTACTGATGCCTGGAAAGTCGAGATATCATTAGTCAAGGCTTGCAGTATCAACATAACGATGTTCCTAGTTCAAGCAAGGAACATCCTTCTCCCTCAATCATGACCACATGGCTGGCACTCCTTCGGCCCAGCCTTCATCGCCCCACGCGCATCTCGGACTCCGGGGAGGTAGGATGCTCCACCAAGCATGGCCCTACTAGGAGGTACAACGACTCCTTCTTCTACATGTATGATGGAGAACCACTCGCAGCACTCGTGCGCAGAAGTAGAACACTGACTGCTTCATACAGCATCCCTCATTCGGAACGCCGGTCATAGCACTGCACCCACGACTACCTGTTCACGTAAGTCAGCATCAAACAATTGGAGCGGCTGTCTGCAATGCACGAAACAGCTCCACCGTCTCGGCTGACCAGCTGAAATGCCGGTCGATGGTAAGAGCGAGATGTCCGAATAGCGAGCCTTCGGGTATACGAGTACTCGTGTATGCGTCTATTTCATATACCCTACCCCTCTCCTTAATTGACATTCTGTCATCTTCACTCTCCTTCCCCTTCTCTCCACCAAATTCAAGTACACAAAATAACACATCCAAACAATGACCGACCCACGCACCGGCAGCCGCTGGATCCTAGGCGACAAGTTCGAGCAAGTCTATCCTCATCTCGGCAGCATCGACAACCTCTGGAACAAAAAGTGGAAGTTCCCCTGCGAGCGATCTCTCTACCCCTTCCACGATGGCAAATACGAGGACTTCGCGCCTATCTTCGAGACCTTGATCCAGAAGGGTATCCACGATGGCTACAGCGTGGAGTACACCGCCGAATTCCTGCCAACATGCGAGGACCTCGTCAAGAGAGCAGACATCATGTCTTCAACCGACAAGGAGAAGGCCATTGAGCTGTACCTGCGTGCGTGCGCTGTATACCGCATTGCCAGATTTCCTTACATCAACTCGGACCTCAAGCGCGAGGCGTACGCGGCGCAGAAGCGAGCTTACATGAAGGCCGCTGCACTGTTCGACGTGCCCATCACCGACATCAGCATCCCGCACACAGCTGGCCAGCCGAACGATGAGGGCAAAGAAATCCCGCTGTACGTGCGGGTGCCGAAGGGGAGCAGCAAGGAGAAGCCAGCGCCTGCTGTTGTCTTGATGTGCGGTCTGGACGGACACAGGCCTGACAACACCGTCCGTAGCGACGAATTTCTCAAGCGTGGCTGGGCCTCGGTCATTGTCGATATTCCTGGCACTGCAGACTGTCCGGCTGACCGGAAGGATGCTACTTCACCGGACAGGCTTTGGACCAGCATCCTCGACTGGATGGAGAAGGAGGGTCACTTTGACATGCGTAGAGTGCTCGCCGTACGTTCTGATGTTCCTTATGACAGCCCAAAGAAACACCAGCTGACAAACATTCAATCTAGTGGGGCCTCTCCGCCGGTGGCCACAACGCTATCCGCGCCGCTCACACCCATTCCACCCGTTTCACGGGCGCAGTCGGGCAAGGTGCCGGCACACACCACTTCTTCTCGCGCGACTGGCTGGAAAAAGCCAAAGACCACGAATACCCATGGACAGCGCTGCCTGCTCTACGCGAGAAATTCGGGTACGCGACGGAGGAAGAGTTCCTGGACAACGCGCAGAAAGACTTCTCCCTCGTCGAGTTGGGCGTCGTCAACCAGCCGAGTTGCAGACTTTTGCTGGTGAACGGCACGCACGACGGGCTGATGCCGATTGAGGATTCCATGCTCATGATGGAGTACGGCACGCCGAAGGAAGGACGCTTCTTCACCGGCTTGCTGCACATGGGCTATCCGCCGGCGAACGGGAGTGTGTATCCGTGGATGGAGAGTGTCGTGGCGTCTGTTGTGTAGAAGTTTGTAGTCTCTTAGGACTGCTCGCAATGGCTCTACTTGGGCTGTACAAGGGGCGCTATCAGTATCAAGTATTCAATACTTCAGGCCGGCTGGCCCAATGGCAAGGCGCTTGACTACGAATCAAGAGATTGCAGGTTCGATCCCTGCGTCGGTCAACAATGGCAGCTCCTCAACTGAGGGGTCTATTTCTTTTGCACGTTTTGCGCATGAATAGAATAGCACAGTGAAGGGACGACAGCAGTGCTGTAAATAATCGACGTCTCAGGTCACATGCTCAATTTTTTGTTTCTGCAGTACAACAGCACAATTTCCACTGCTGAAGCGGGCTCTCACAAGAAAGACTAAGAAAGAAACAGCGCTTATTTACTGTACTCTTGGAACCTCACGCATCTGAGCATACTGAATTATTGCAACACAAACGCATCACCGACATTATTCTTCTTAACCGACATACGTAGATGCAGTCTCATTCCAAGGCAGAGTGAGGCTGTGCATCCCTATTCCATCTATTACGCGCCACTGGCACTGGCCGCTCTCATGTCTCCCCGGAAGCGCTAGAACTGGCCAAAAAGCACCGTCCATGATGACGTCGAAGTTGCGACTTTCAAGACCGCCCGGGAGTCTTGGACGAGACTCTTTGTTTTGTCTTGTTGGTCTTGTGTCCTTCTTTCCCAAGTCCATCATTTGTATCATCTTGCTGACAGAAAGAAAGAGGTGCCTTGCGGATGATGCATAGCTGGTAACAGCAATAGCATTTGCCCCCCAACACCATCAAGCGATGGAACCCCTCCTCTCGCGCACCATCGCGCAAGCAGCCCCGAGAGCTCACCGAACCCAAAAACCTACGTCGTGCATCTACCGCTCAAGCAGCAGCAGCTTAATATCACCCCTAGTCGTCCCCAACACCAAGCACCGCCGACCTTTCTCCCTCTCCTCCCCAGCCAAGTTCCCTCGCCCCCGCGACCCCAAAGATGGCAAACAAAACCCCGCCGCCTCCTACTCGCAACCGGCCTCGAGCGTCTCGCAAAACATCACCCTCCCGGAGACGCAGCACTTCGACCGCGTCGAGCGCGAAAGCGAGCTGAAAGCCCGCCAGCGCACCTCGCCATGGACGCGCGAAGGCTCCGACGTCCCCCCTGTGGCGCGCAACCGCAGCGCCGGCGCCATGACAAAGGGCAAACTCCTCACGACCCCCAGCCGCATGCTCAAATTCATCCTGCCCCTGACGACGCGCGACGCTAACCTCGACCGCAAGGACGTCGAGCCCCTCGCCCTGCTCGTGCACCCGCAGCAGCCCCTCAGCTACCTCGAGCGCCTGATCCAGAGCGAGCTGCCCGCGCTGGAAAACGGGCAGCCGCCTAAGGTGAATTTCCGCGCCGAGGACAGCGGCGAGGAGGACTTGCCTACTCGTCGTAGGGAAGCGCAGGAGAAGCAGGAGCAGATTGACGAAGCGGTCGAGAGCTCTGAGGTAGGCGACGCGGCGGGCCGGGCGATGCGAGTCGACACCGGCGAGTCCGGCCCCGGCCCTCTGAACCAGAGCGACAAGATGGACTCCGCGCTGCCGAAGCCGGACGACGACGCAGCCGGCGAGAAGCACGCGGACGACCCTGTCCATCCGCACTTCGTCCGCTGGTCGCCGTCCACCGAAATTGGCGATTTCATCCGCGACGCGGCGCGCGGAAAGGAGTTCGCCGTCGATATCCAGAACGCTGCGCCGATCTATGTTGGCGTCCCGAGTTTCCAAGACCGCACTTATTACTTGCGCATGCGCCTGCGTAAGACGGGCAAGCGGATCGCGCAGATGGCTGATGTTAAGAAAGAGTGCGATGAGTTGGCGCAGAAGGGCGGACAGAGAGTGGCGCAGTGTGGATTTGCCGGTTTGATCGGCTGGTGGGTTGGCGTTTGGTAAGTTCTCTTCCCGATGTTCTCTGTCACTAACATCCCTCATCAAACGTACCCAGAAACTAACAATCCCTCTCCAGGTACCTAACCTTCAAAACCGAACTGGGCTGGGACGTCATGGAACCCGTGACCTACCTCGTCGGCCTCTCCACGCTAATTGGTGGTTACACGTGGTTCCTGTACCACAACCGGGAAGTCTCCTATCGGTCCGCCATGAACTTCACCGTCTCGAGGCGGCAGTCGCAACTCTACCAGCAGCGCGGGCTGGACCTGGAGTTGTGGGAGGGGCTGGTCGAGGAAGGGAACAGGCTGCGCAGGGAGATTAAGCTCGTGGCGGAGGAGTATGATGTGGACTGGAATGAGGCGATGGATGAGAGTGATGAGAGGGTTAGGGAGGCGTTGAGGGAGGAGAGGAAGAAGAAGAAGAATGGTGGGGGGGAGAAGAAGGGGAAGGAGGAGGAGGAGGATGATGATTGATCGCATTGCATTGGATTGGATCGGATTTTGCATGCCTCGGTTGAGTCAGCGTTTGGTATGGCATTGCGCGGCATGGCATTGGTGAAGTGTAAGGATAGACCGCATTTTCCCTCTCTTCGATCTAGGCGGGAAATCTTCTCTTTTCTTTTGTGTATAATTATCGTTTCAATAGGTGGAAGAAAGAGCATGCCTAAACCAACAAATCAATTCTATCAAGAACATCTGGAGGTCAAGTCTACTCTCAACTACAGTATTAATGACAAAACTCCAACATACAACCAGCCAGTGAAGGCTCTCTCTACTCGATAACAGAACAGAAAGCTTTAGGTATCAAAACATCGTGAAATCGTTCCATACGTACAAATTCGCCATTAGGGCTTTTGCTTCTTCTTTCTGTACACAGTTCCCAGTCTCCTACGAAGAAACAGCCCCATTCTGAGAGCCCCAAACCACACCCATCCATCATATGATGAAATTTCCATCCGGGAATCTTTGCCCGGTTCCCCAAATCGAAAACGAAAGAAGAACGCCCGAACCGCCCAAAATAAAATGAAAAAAAGAAAGAAGAAAAAATCGCAAAGCGAAGAACTATCCCCCCGATCGCCCAAAAACCCCAGAAAAAAGCGCCATCCCAATACACATTTCACGCATCGAATCCCCTTCGAAATCTCACCACCTCCTAACCAAAACCCACCCACCCACCACCTGCAAAACCCCCACAAGCACCAGCACCACCCCTCTCTGCCTCCCTAATCTCTCCGCGCCCGCCTCCACAACCAACGCAGTCCCACACCTCGCATTCGCCGTCGTGGGCAAGCCGTCTCCCTCCGCAATAATCGTCGTGCAAAACCCGCCCTGCTGCGTGACAGTGGTGGTGGGATTGTACTGGCCGGCACCGCCGGCGCCGCCGTCGACTTGCGTCCAAGTGGGCGTGGGCGAGGGTTCGACGTAGTGCGAGGTGGGCTGGTAGGCGTTGCCGTTGCTGAGAGAACCAGAGCATTTGCCGCCGGAGGAGGAGGAGCAGCAGCCCACTTGCTTGTTGTCGCTGTATTGGCAGGTGGAGCCGGAGGGGCAGCAGCTGGGAGGATTTGTGTTAGTTTGTGGTTGGGTGGTTTTTGGTTTTGGGGTTGGATCGGTTTGGATGGTGGGGATGGGTGGCGAGGGATGGGGATATTAATTTGAGAAGAAAAAAGGCAAGATACGTACTATCCTCCTTCACCAATCGAGCTGCAACTTTGAGGGTAGTTGGCGGGACATTGCGCTTTGGCTGGTTCGGTGAGGTCTTGGTTTTGATTCCCGTCGCCGTCGGTCGCCCAGATGGCCGCTTGGAAATTGCCTTCGACGTAGGTCGTCTGGGCTATGGTGGGGAGGGCGAGGGCGAGTAGGATGAGGATGAAGGCGCATATTGAGGGTGTTGAGGTCTGTGGTCGTGATGGTGACATTTTGGGCGTGGCTATCTTGTGTGTATGGATGTGCGCTTGTCGGTTGTTGAGTTGGTTGGAGTAGCGCTGAAGTCTTGCGACTTGAGAGGGACGTCTCGATGTAGCGGGACGGTAAGGTCAGGTGGTGGAGTTGGCTGGAGTCGCTACTGTATGCGCGCGTGCATCATCCGGCTCTGGCGGGGTGAGAGTGAGATAGGATATGGTAGAGAAGAGGGTGTCGAAGAAGTCAAGCGATTGTGGGTTTGCACGGGAGCAAGCAAGCAGTCAAGCAAGCAAAAGCGATGGTTGCTAGCAAGAATAGCGGTGGGTGTAACGAGAGTCGTGGAAGAGTGGATAGACAGTATGGAGCATGACTTGTTGGAAGAATAGTAGATCTAGTGGGTAGGCTCGAGCACCTTGGGCAGAGTGTGTGGCTAGCTCATTTGCTGCTTTGGTCATGGGAAAAATAGAGATGGCTGACGGGCATCCACAAGGGCTTGTTGCTTACACGACAACGGAAAGTATACTGCAGCGCCTGCATGCTATTTCCTAGTAAACGCGATTCGAGTCCATGCCTGGCACATGTCATGCAGCTTGCAGGCCCAAGCACGCCGAGTGGCGCCCGTAGCCGCGAGACGGGAGGCTGGTGAAGGGCCTTCCTTGGGTATTGAGGGCTTTGTCTCGGGTTGGGTATGGCACTGTTTTTGGAAGTCATGTCAACAAGCCATGTGGAATCGGTGAAGCCTATATAATCAAAATGGGTACTTACTGCTGATCAACCGAATGATTTCCATCTACAAATCAACAAAGCCAGACCCTCTCTCCAAGGCAAATCGTTGATCAGCAACAACCGTCCCGTCAACCCGCTTCCTCGGCCCATCCCCAGCCGTTGCCGCCTGCATTAGCGCCAAACGCACGTGATGGCGCGAAACTTTCCCGCCTCCAGCAGCAGCAGCACAGCACATCAGGCCGCCACCAACATCGCGTGTTGATGTCCGCACTACCGGCTTTGCGACGATGCCATGACGAGCGCCCTGTGCCGGCGCGAAACAGGCCATTTGTACAAGAAAATCTACTTCGGCGCGTCTCAAACCTGGGATGTGTGGAACAAGCTCACGGCCAGCGATGTCTTCGCCTTGACCGAGCAGGCTGGTTTTGAAGGTAATTGCCTGAATTGTTCGCCACTTTCCAAGAAATAGACAAAAAAGTATTGACGACAAGTCAACCGCCCAGGCCAGAACATCTACTTCCACTCGAACCATCCCATCCGCTATGTCTACCTCTGCGGGCTGATCCAGCAAATCGACCTCGCCCCCGGCGCGGGAGCGAGTAAATTCGCCCTCCTCTCCCTCGACGACGGCAGCGGCAGCGCGATCGAAATCAAAATCACGCGTCGGCAAGACTCTGAATACTGCGGCGAAGGAGAAGAAGTTTTCTTCCCCTCCAACACGCTGGTCGACAACCTCGACGTGCAAACCTCCTGGGGCGGCCTGGCGTCTCTGCTCATCGACAAGAAACCAGCGCACGTCGGCTCGATTGTGAAAGTCAAAGGCACCATAGCTTCGTTCCGAGGGCAGCGGCAGATCGATCTCAAGCGTGTGTTTGTTGTTAAAGATACTAATGAAGAAGCTGCTTTTTGGGCCGCTGTGGCGGAGCATCGAGGTAAGGTTCTCGCGAGACCATGGGTTCTGACCGATGATGATATGCGGAAGATTGATCAGAGGATGGAGGATGAGGAAAGGAGGGATAGGGAGCGTAAGAGAGAGAAGAAGGTGAAACTGGCCATGTATGAGGAGCGCAAGGCGAGGAGTAATGAGAAGAGGGAGAAGCAGAGGAGGAGGGTGGCGGAGGTTTTGGATGCGGGAGCGCTGGTTGGGAGTGATGTTATCAAGGCGCCGTGGGAGTGATGATTTTCTAACATGAGCTTGGAATAGGAGCATGATTGCAGTTGTAATACGAACGATCGGAGGCTTTTGTCCTTCAAGCAGATAAAAAGTATATGTTGCTGAAAGGAAATATAGACCCCCCAAATCGCAATCTCATAAAAACAAAAGAAAAAAAACCAAACCAAACTCCACGCAAGATCCCAGATACTAATCAACCCTCAAACCACACCCGACCTTACTTGCTCTCATACATCAATCAAATGAAGTGAAATGAAGTGAAATCACAACCTCTCTCCGCCCTCCCTCAACTTACTCATACTCCACGCCCCCCAACACACAAACGAGAACACCCAAAGTTCAGCATACGGGCCGAAAATTATGAGTAGGAAAGCCACGGCTTCTTGCGTCGAAGTACTCCACCCGGGATAGGTGTCTGCAACCCAGAGAAGGGCGATGTCGAGGATGATGAAGATGCTGCGCAGGATGATGACGGGCACGGCGAGCAGGGCCAGGCGGAGGAGGATGGGGCGTTCGCTTGCCTAGGGTTGGGAATGTTAGCTCGATTGGTTTGTTTTGGTGGGTTTGATGGGGTGGGCGTTTGTGAGTAGGTTGGCAGGGAAAGGCGAGGGGGATTTTGGAAAGAAGGAACTTTGAATGGAAGGGGCCCGAAAGGCAGAACTTACATCCCGCGAAGAGTGATTCTTCACCTGAACAAACCGCCTAATCGCCTCAACCGACACGCTGATCGAAGCGGCCACGACGCAAGCGCGGAAGACGGTGTACACTGCTCGACTCGTCACGTCGTTCTGCAGCACACCACTATAGCTTGTTCCGGAAGTATAAGAAGACATGGCAAGGCCCCAAGACGCAAAACCCGTGCCGAGCATGACGAGCAAGAGCAACGAATTTCCCACGATGGAAATGCGACCCGGCTGCCCGACCGCGAGCCCGTTGGCAGTCGCGTGCGACGAGTGCAGCCATACCGCGCCGTTGAGGCAGACGGTGGAGATGATGAAAGCGAAAGCGTTCAGGAAGCCGAGATTCACTACCGTCGAGCTCTCGCTTGCGGTCGAGTCGCTGCTGCCTGGGTAGTAGAGGGAGAAGGCATGTGTGACGGAAGCCGGGGAGGAGTTGTTGGATTGCAGGCCCACGTTGGCGGCGGTGGCGGCTTGGGCGATGGCGAGGCAGAGGGCGCCTGGGAAGAGGAAGGCTAGAGTTCCGCGCGATGATGTGCGGCCTTCGCGGTGGTGAGAGCTTCGTCGGATGAAGAGGATGGAGGCCAAGAAGGCGATTATGAGGGAGAGGAGGAAGGCGAGGATCGCGACGACGACTTGTAGGGCGAAGACGCCTTGGACGGCGGAGAGGACTGAAGTCAAAGACATGGTTGGATGGTGCTCTCTTTCGAGAGCGTTGGAGGAAGTGATACTTCGGTGGGAATGGTGAAGTCTAAAGACGACGGATTATCAAACGAGACCTACACTCCATATTCGCGCCCGCCCAGATTGTTCAGGAGGGCTGTGTCTCTGAATAGCAAAGGCAGCAGAATATTGTGTCATGATGAACTGGCCTTTCATTTGTTTGCCGCCAAACGCTGGAGACAAAGGCGCTAGCACTTCTCTCCGCGGGCGAGATGGCATCAATCAGAAGAAGTTGCAAACCTAAGCCTTGAACCATGCGAGATGAGTGAAACGTCTGTACGTGACATCGCGGAGGAGCATCCGCTTCGGTACTATAAGCTCATCGATGATCAGAGATTGACGGGACGTCAGCAGTCGTTTTGAGAGAAGTCTGTCGAGTTTGGGTGACTTCTGATTTTTATGGCGGTACATTCGTCTCGATTATGGGCACTGTATTGCTCGTGGCGATTTCTTCATGCAAAATCTCCTACGTCTGATGTTGGCTCGATTGGTTCGGGCTTGCATTGGCGAGGCGTCGGCTTTCCGAATTGCGACTTCCGACTTGCGACAGGGCAAAGAATGATGTCGGCCCTCTCAGTCTTAAACTCTTCGACCAACAACACAACTTACCTCCATATAGGGTAGCGAGACCCGTAGACTGATTTTTCCGAAATATAAGTTTTTCTTGGTGTGGGCAATGGAAGTTCACACTCGCTTGGTTTTCTTGAAGAGGTACCATGCCTCACTCTGCATCCTGATCTGATCTGGACGACAACATATGCACAGCCTCGGTCTTCAGCACAACCTTGGGAATACATGGGTGTTCACCTAACGCGGAATTCCCGAAGACTATCCATATATCTACGACTTAAGAAGATGGCACCGACACGCGGACGACGAATGGATGCTCAGCATTCAACTTGAGTCACGTACGATCGAGGTCGATGAAAAACGTAGGCATTCTGCCGAACCCTTTTGCTTGCGCCAATTCCAATGAATCCACTGAGGTCTATCGGTGTGGGTATTCGCACTAGCATCTGACTGACTTTACATGATATACGCTATGAACGGTGAACGATGAAGAGCGACATCTCTGATTAAGTCGGACTGTGAGTTTAGCAAGCGGTCTCGAGGCAGCATTGTTGCCTCAATTGGTTGCAGGTGTCCTACGATGACTTTCGTGTCGAGCTACATATCCTTAATAACTACGAGAGGGTCCATATATGCTGACTCCGGAAGCATCATTTCGAGGCTGCGGATAATGAACATTGTAGCGATCCCAAGATTCCGGAGATGGCGCGTTGGAGCTTCGTCTTCGCGTTTGAGATGCGTACGGTGCACGAGGCAAACCACCTCCAGCGCCCTTGCTGATCTCAAGATTTTCCATGATCGGCGGCACTCAACTTGCCTCGTGGGATCTATCAGAGTCTTCCCTGTCCGAGCCACCTGCGCTCTCTGTATTCGATGTTGAGCGCGAGGATTGAGGCGCCAAATGCTTGCTTCTCACAGCCTGGCCCTCATTTGATACATGGTCGACATGCTTTCCGCTTTGCCTTCTGGTATGATGCTTCGTATCCTTCGCCTGGCGGTGGGTGGAGCTCGATCTCCTCTTCTCGCTTCCGTGAGAGGATGACTTGAAGAGTGAGAATGCTCTCGGCAAAGTGGGAAATTTCTGGCTTTCGGCCTTGTCGTTGACTTCTTCAGCCTTGCACACGACCATGGTGGATTTTACCAAGACCATCGAGACTTGATAAATTCGTCGCGAGCAAATGAGTGAAGTGTGCAAACTGATCGCAAGATCGATGCATCCCGACCTCAGCTTATGGGCATCGATGGGCTCAGATCCGGTCCAGTAGTGGAGCTGATCGACCAGCCGGTTAAGTAATCTCTTCGTCGTTGAGGGCGTCTTCTTGACGACTAGAAACCCCCATACCTTGTGTTTTAACGCGACTCATGCGTGTCAAATTATGCAAACATATCGATATCACAATGTTGTAGGGTCTTAAGCGACTATTGACGCGAGCCTTGTACGTTAGTCAACAAACAATCCAGTTTCAAGTAGAGGCACAAAGACACCCCGACTATGCTCACATGCGTCAGCCACGTCATTGCCTGGGCTCTCTCAACAATCCAATACATGCATGTGCAGTCTAACGTGCAGCCGTGCAGATGACTACTCGCTTCTCTTATGCCGAAGCTAAATACACGACATCGTATAGGTACATTCTCATCACAACTAGCCGCACGGTTTCTGTCTTGCACTCGATAACTCGGGATATCGGACCCAAGGTCGGAATCGAGAATCAAGATCCAGGTTGCAGGTTCTGACCCAAGAGGCTAAGGCAGGGACCTGCTATTTTTGTGCTTCTAGAAATCGCATTTTAGGAACGCAGAAGGGCACGTCACTATACCTTCCCTCCTGCTGTCCTAGCTGAGTAATAACGGACGGCTGGGTCTGTTCAGGCGCGGCGCACGATGGCGAGGCATACACGTTAGTACAGCGTTTGACTACACATTCATCATCCGACCATTCTACTGTAGCGAAGAGGCATTACAAGCTACTAGCTTAAGGCATGCAGCGCATTCTCCACGGCACGAAAGGGCCCTGGCGTCATCTTTCGACACGCTAGCTCGTAGACCGAGTCCTTGACAAAAAGAAGTCACGCAGAGCGCTTGTTCATCGAGGCGGAGCCAGTGCTGTTACGCACTGCGTTCCTGCCGTGGTGTATATCTTACATTAAGAAGCTCGTCTCGTTATATACATCCGATAAATATACTTTAGACATCATGATGCATTTTGGCGACTACATGCAGCGCCTAAGATCGGACCGTGAGGACATAGCAATATGGATATGGCAGGCAGGAATTTGCACCGCGTGATTACAAAAGGCTTATCAAACAAAAGAAGCATCAGAGAACAGTCTAGACTGTGTTTGAGGGAAGACCTCTTGTTTTTCTTGCAGAGTGAAGGTCCATTATGCGGGACGACCAATCAGGCATCGAAGTCTAGATGCGGTTCAGCGAACAGTTCACAACGTATCGTGCATGAGTGGACATTCGCGTGATCATTTGGCCCACGATGAACGAATATTGATAGATATGAGCATTGCGTTTTCCGAATCCCGTCAAGATCTCTACTTATACTCCAACTCTTCCACGAAGTGTGCTGGCTCGCAATTCACCTCTATGATTGCTACGCTAGAAAGCTATCTTTGTGCGTTCTCGGACACTTAAGAGATGCTCTTGACGCATATCGCATTGTCGTTACTAATTCATACAGTGGTTAGTCACCCATGGGCTTGCTCGGAGTTCTCGCATAGAATAGCCTCATATGAATCCCAAAAATAACCCATTACTCTGGCTCTTTGATGAGATACGCAATCAATTGAGCCCGAATGGACTGATGGTCAGATCGAGAAGGAGCAATCTTCACCTTAGCAGACATTCCGCACCACGTTCAGATCCACTGTGATGTTAAGCTCTTCCATTTGCTCGTGACAGTAACGTCGTGAGATCCACCCCTCACCCTCTGTAGGGCCAGAACGCAAGCCATCGTCGCTTGCTCGCCTCGGTAGCTGGAAAGTGAACAGAGACGTGTACCTTCAACCGGAAGCCAAAAACTCTCAATTGAAGCTCATGACAAATAAGCGAAAGCTAAGCTGGATGGAACCACGATTTTTTGAGAGAGCACAAGCAGTTTCCGCATTAGAAGTGGCCGGGTCTCACCACATCTCCCTGCGTGCTACAACAAAGCGAGCTCTGATAAAGCTAGGTAGGCCCTACTCCTCTGAACGCGGCCTCTCAGATCCTGCTACTTGCTTCTCTCGTGTTCAGAGACCGCAAAGCCAGAATGCTGCAATATATGACACCATTAGGGCGAAGTTGCTTTCCGCCATTCTCGTTTTTGGGCTTTATCGCTTGGTCGATGCCGTGGCTTCCATCGGGTTGTGCCAAGAACTCAGAACAGACCTCCGACTACCTGCAATCAGCTGCGACACTTGATCAAACAGGCGAATCGCTTTCAGTGGTAAACAGTGACCTGAGGTATCTCACTCTAGAAGAAGCTGAGCAGATTATTGATCGATTCAAGGAAATACCGCACAGCTCTAACAGATTATTATTCTGGACTGGTATTCCCAAATTTTGGGTCCAACAATGGGCAGGCGAGCATGGCTTGCTAACACTCACCTCAGCAATGGGGCCTTTGATGGATGATTCGGATCCGCGATGTCTGAGATGCGCCAAAACGCCAAGACAGTGGTCGAAATACATTAAGGGTGCATCTGGAATCTTTGCACGATATGCTTGCGGGCATGGTATTGTCAGAGTGTTGACCCTGCCTCCATCGTGCGTAGAATTCCTTCGAGCCGAGTCGTCGTATCTTACGATAGAAGAGCCCGTACTGAAAGGGACATCCGGCGGCTGTTGTGCGGTCCAAATCAATACTGTGCATCTTCTGGAAAGTTCCACAGAATTGGAGTACCAGAGCTGGCCCCAAAATCGCATGTCGGAAATCATTGCATATGGAGGCGATGATAGCTTCAACTTCAAACTTCCACGATGGATTCTCAAGAAAGTGAAGGCGGCTGGCCAAGTCTTGCGCTCCAGAGTCGTGAGATTGACCGCTTCCACAACTTCTGAGCCGACTGATACCATCTCCTTATCATGTATTCCACAGCAAAGATCAAGCGTCCTGGCCGCGAAGAAACAACAAGAATGTAGCGAGCGTCAGAACACGTCTCATGCTCCGAAAGAGTATGAGACGCAGCAGTTGGCTCGGACTCGCAGAAGCAACACAAAAGCACAGGTCCTGGAGGAAAAGGCTGGCAAGCCATGGAGTAACCAGCGACCAGGCAACAAACGTGCAAAGAGCAAGCCGCGACCACAGATCAACACGCGACAAACACAGAGCGACAAGCAGCAGCCACCAGCTAAACACCCACAGAGAGACAAGCATGAAACAGAAAGTGAGCAACGACCGGGCAGTAAGCGAGCAAAGAGCGAACGGTCACTGCAGAGCATTGATCAGGAGCGACAGAACAAGTGTCAGGGCAAGAAGCGGCAACCACATAGTGACCAGCAAGCTATAGAACAACAATCACAGAGTCACATCCGAGCACAGCGACAGAAGCAGCAGGGAACAAGGGAATACCCTGTAGTCCCAAGTTCCAGTCTGAAGCAGAGATACTTCGCCGATGAAGGTGCTAGACAGGGAGAAGCGGCCATCAAAAGTTCAGTGAAAACCAAAAGGATGAAGAAATGCAAGGAGTAGGCAGCGAATCTAATATTCTGGTTCATCATGCTATTGTACCGATACCGTTGTGGTCGTCCTCTTTGATATTGGGTTTCCTAAACTCATATGACACCCTCAACATGCCAGTTCGCTCTCGACGGAAACAGGCATCATGAGGCGTGAGGTGACGAGTCCGCTCTCGAAGGAAGTGCAAGTCGCCGAGGCTGACGTACGCACGATGGAGCTAGAAAAGTACTGCTCTATGTTGCGCTTTTGATGTCGCATGTGGAGCAGATGGTGTAGGTGGAGTTCCTTTGCAATGCCCTTTGAGGACTGTGGTGTCTACTTAAGTTTTTTCAACGATCGTAACACTAGACGGCTCAATACTGTATTACTCGGTCATGTTCACATATCGGACATCAGGATTGCTTCGGAATCTTGGAAGATGAAAGGGAGCGCACACGGACTCCAGCGCCGGTAAATGACAAGCAAGAGAGAAGTCAGATGCGGCTGCAGTTGTGAGCTTAGTGATGATAATGTAGATTCAGAAAGCAGCGGCACATGCTGGGACTGTATGGAAGTTCCAGAGAATGCCTCGGCGGCTCGAACGACATGGTGATGGCTATAATATTAGTGTCCTCGAAGCCTGAATCTGTCTAGCTGCTCGGGTATCCTACTAGGATGCGTAGTAAAGTCAGTGAGCCAGATAACAATGTAGACAGCGATGTATCCTCCCCCTAGTGGCTCCAGGACCATGCGCACTCAAGTTACAGGGAAACGCATCCAAGGGCAATTTCTTGTGCTTGCGGAGCCTAGCGATACGTATCTGGTGGCGGGTTTTAGAGTCGCGACGCGAGTCTTCACTTTCTTCTCGACAGAAGCGCGCAATCGTCTTGGCTGCCCCAAGATGGCTACATGGCGTTTCTCCAGGCTTCCATACGCTCAATACAACAACGGCCTCGAGATTTCGCAAGGTGCCACGTCAAGCCAAGTCTATGACAGCGAGCCTCGTCAATCTACCCATGCAACCTGTGACCGTTCCCTGCGCCCACGCTTGTATTGGCAGGAGCCTACGCGTAGCAGCGCAGGAGATTCTCACTCGTAGCCTTGGAATTTGTATGACATACATGCCGTCAAAAGGAACCCGATGTAGACTGTCTTCAAGTACAAACTGTGCACATCCGGAGCGCCCACAAAAGCCACGCGGATCAGAGGCACTTCTCCGCGTGCGCTGGCTTCCAAGGGCCAAGACAAGGCGAGCTCGACGATCCAAACCGAACGCCGTTCTTGTCACTGGTGCCTGCTGCGCATCACACTTGGTGTACGTACATCATGAACACCTTCTAGCCCCTTGACATTGCGGCGCATATCGTTGCAGCCGCATGAGGGGAAAAGCAAAGCAAAGCATCGCGTCGCGTCGCATTGCCAGCGGATACAGGGAGCTTGGGGTGTCGAAACATGATCGTCGACCGCACGCATGTAATATTGTATTTGTCTGCACTCCTACCTCACCGGAACATGTTCACGTTTGCGTTGTCAATGACATGCCCTAAGGAAACAACCAGTAGTTGGCAGCCAAGTAGCACGCGCCACATATTCTGATCTATGCAATGCACTGACACGCAGAACTCGACAATGGGTTGCTTGATGCGAACTGCGATAGAACATGAGTTCACTCACTTTCTGCATAAATTACTCCCAAAGGCCCACCTTCACGAGTCCAAAGCCCCGCTCATACACTGCTCGTTCACCACACAACGCCAATAAGCAATCACCAGATGGCATCGTCAACGCATGCGCAGGCTCCCAATGGGGCTGTCGAGCATCAGCCTCTGCAGAGCGACAACGCGGCGCGAAAGTTGGCAGAGCTCGTTAATTTTGCCAAAAGCTTCGCGTCAGACTCCGACATTAGAACAGTCGTTGGCATTGTAAATCAGGATCTCGACCTGAAAGACAGCCTCCAGCGAAAGGAGGAAGAAGTCTCAGCTTTGCAGCATCGAATCAACCTGGACAAGGCAAGGTTCAACGGCACTCTTCAAGACAATCTTGCCGCCTACGAAGTCTCCAGAGATCAGCTGAGGAGTGAGCTTGGAAACTCACGAAAGGAGACACAAGCCCTCAAAGACAAGGCCGGTCAAGACGAACAAGCCATAAAGGCTTTAAAAGAAAATGAAGCGAAGTTGCAGTACGAGACCGAACGATTACTAGAGACTTCTCGTACACAAAGAGAACAGGCAAAATCAGGTCTAACCAAAATCAGAGAGCTGGAGGGTTCACTTGATGCAGCACGCAAAGACAAAGTGACTCTGCAAACACAGCTGCAGCGCGAAGAAAGCTCGCATACTCAGGCAAAATCTGGCTTTGCTAATCTGCAGCAGATGTTCAACAAGTTGGAGAAGGAGTATAACGTTCTCTTGCAGGAACGACAGCTTGCGCAAAGCCTGTCGGTCACATTGACAAATGCCGACCCGGAGCAGCTGTAAGTGTCCTCTGCGCGTGTGAAGGGGAAGTCACTAACCAACAGAAAGTTGCCTGGAGTTCGACAGGGTATGGTCGAAGACCGTGGTGATCGTCAATTCGATGTTCTCTCGAGATCTCCCGGAAGAAGTGCTTCAGGTTTTTCATCGTACTCCAGAGTCGTAACACACCTCAACTGACTGCTTGATAGAATCAAAACCATTGGAAAGCATTGAAACATCTGCCTGGCACTGAGACAGACCTCTCCAACCCTCTCCCAATTGTTCCCAGCAACTCCACATCAGCTAAGCAGATGCGGATAGCATCGATCCTCGCAATCATCGCACGACTGTTCGACGCCCATCTACTACAACCAACTTACCTGATAGACTCAGAGTACCAGCTTCGCGACTTGCTCACTGAGCAAGCATTCGACGAATATAGGAAGGAATCAGCTTTCCGTGGTTTAATCCAAGCACTCCTACCGAAAAGGCAAGACAGTGCTGGATCGGCTCGAGTAAAAGGCGTGTGCAGCGAAATCATGCGCTTCGTCCAAGATCTGCTTCCTAGAAACCTGCAACTATCGCTCCAAGAGCAACTCGAAGAACTTGCCGAGGAAGCCCGCGATCACTGGGGTGACATCTTACGATCGCAAACTGCCATTTTCCCGAGCTTCGACGTTGACGATGATCAAGATTGGGCGTGGAACAAGCTCTGCTTGGATCCAAATCAAAGCACAGTGGCCGTGAAAGAACCTCAATCCGAAGATCACGGAGCCGAAGACGAACCATTGCTTGTGATCTTTCCCCGTTTATGCACCTACCACGAGGCCAACGAGCACCCTTTGTCACACGGTGTCTTGTTGACGCCGGCGCAGGTCACAGCAGCAAGAGAGGAGTATTTATACTCCAGGGCGAGGCTGGCGAGGCAGGGGACAAGATCTCGCAGGGGTCCAAATGGCACTGAAGAGAGGCGTCATCCAGGTTCGACGGGTTTTTTAGGTCGGCGTCCGACTTCGTGAAAGTATGCAAACGGCTCTTCAGAACAAGGTAGTGGTGACGACAAAGATGGAATGCCCAGATGTGGTTCATGTTGTGACATGTTAGGACAAGACAGCATCCCGTAAATCTAGCAGGTATCTTCTCACATAACTCCTCTCCACATGTGTCGAGCTACGAACATCACATGGAAAGCTGGCCTTTCAAATTGCTCCCCTTGTTGCTGATATCTCGGACGACGTCGTTCACAGGATACCAGCATCACAGCCGCTCGAGACCACACTGAAGATTGGCAGGGGCTGATCGTACCTTCACCTTGCGACGAAAGCCCCCGTTATCATTCTGTCACTACTTCTGTCCGTCTCTTAGCTCCGGGAAGTAAAAGGCACGACAAGATGCATACCACCAAATTCTCGAGCTAGCGAGAAATGTGGTCGAGCACGTTTACCGGACGGATTGTGTTGGGGTCCTGAACATTGATCGCGAAGAGGCCCCGGAGCCATCATGAGCCTTCTAAGGTGGCGGCGTAGGGTGTCCTTGCCGGCGAACCTCTTGGTACTGCGAGGGCTGCCGTCAACCTCACAGAAGAAATTGTACTGCGAGGGATAGGGCGAGAATGAAGATTCTTTAGTGCCACCTCGAAGTTATTTTCATGACTTGAATTAGCTATTCAATCGCATTATGTCATTTTATACTAGGCAAAATTCTTGTATCGTTCTTTAGAGACCAGTAAGAAGTGATGAAAGACATTAAACAAGGCCGAGCAAAGCCAGTCAAAGCTAGCCAAAAACGTGACTATCGCAAGCGTTTAGTCTATTTAGGTACTCGAAGCTTGGAAAGGAGTTTCAACACAAATGTCAACTATATATTGTATTAGACTGCCGGGAGATGCACATACGACCATAGGTCAGTGAAAACTGGGCATCCCGTCCGAAATCCCCCATTCTCACCGTCGTTTGCATTTACAGGATCCCAGCGTGTTGCTACTTACACGCTTTGGGAACCCGGCGTCTGGGTTCCGTCCGAAATCCCCTATTGTCACCCTCGTTCATAGTTACAGGATCCCAGCGTGTTGCTATCTGCAGGCTGTGGGAACCTGACGTCTCCTCGACTCCCCTTAGGTTTGATAATTCCAGGATCCAAATAGTGTTTCCCTTGATGCGTCAATGACCCTATAGTTAAATCAAATCAGGCTTAGATATTGAGAATGGGCAAAAGATAGAACCAGAATTCAAGACTATAGCAGAATTTTGTGGTCCCTAGAAGCAGTATTCCTGGAATTTACTTTAGTTTACCGCGCGCTCTTCCTGCTGCTAAGCTAAGACCTGCTGCCTACCAGCCTACCTAGGAGGCGTGGCATATGCACTATTCCGCTGGCGCTGTTTCATTACCCAGTTTAGAGCTAGGGTCTGTTCGGAAGTAGCACGACCCTATAGTGTAGCGAGCCCTATACACTTCTAGGGCGCTATAGCTGTGTGAATGCTGGTAGACAAACGCGTTATCATGATACCTCATCTATCTGCTTTCCGAACAATGTCCATACCGACCTTCGCGCTACCATAACTTAGGATAGCAGAAGAACTTGTAGTTGACAAGAGTTCGAGGTGCTATGCGACCGTATCTCGTGAACTGCTTTGTTACCAAGCGGCTACGCCTCGCCTTCTTCACGCTATAGTGTCTGTTAAATCGACGGCATAGGGCGATAATTAGTGTCTCAAGAGCGAGGATGGTAGCAACTGTATAGGACAAGTCATGATATGTACTCTATTAGATAACCTAGAGCACACTAAATGCTCTGCACGTAGACGTGACCTATACCTCCAAGCACGTGCCTGATCCTCCTAAGCGTATCTTAATGTTGAACGTGTTTAGGCTTGCGCATTCAAAGGCACTGTTTCTGAAGTCTGAAACCGTCTAGCAATATCCTTCTCATCCCATAACCAACCCATTCCACATTCTTCGTCCCCTCACTTTTCAACCTATTGCTTACGACCTCAGACTCAGTTACCCAAGTCCACTCTGAATGCTCATTCTGATCCACTCTCACATTCCCATGTTCTTTTTCGTCTACGTCGATGATAAACAGAGCTCTGCCCCAATTCTCGTTATCTTCCCGGGCAACGAAAAGCTCATTATCGCGGTCCATCGTAGCCTTTTGCTCATCTGGTGTCCATGTTCCCTGCGCTGTAGAACATAGAGCAACAGAGCACAGTATTTGGCGCGCGCTTAAGCCTGTTTCTTCCCAAAGCTCCCGGACAGCTGTATGAAGAAGTGTCTTGTCTTTGTCTGGCTCTACGGATCCGCCTGGGAGTTCCCATTTGAGAGCGAAAGAGTTCGATGGAGCGCGGCGAAGGAGCAATACCTGAGTATCTCCTGTCCCGGATAGGCGCCGAAATACTAAGGCGCCTGCTGCCAGTTTATGAATGTCAGGTCGATCGGCTTGGAATTGAAGAAGAGGTATCGAGAATGCTGCGACCCTTGGCGACCACGTGAAAAGTGGGATAGTAGAAGTCTGATGCATGCTGTTGCTATACGAGTAGGTGCGGATTTGGGGTGCGAATCGTGATAAAGCATTGAGCTTGCGCATTGCGTTAGTACCTACCATAGTGAAGCAAGATGGATGAGCTTCTATAGATATGTTATTCGCGGGGCGTTCCGCTGCCGGTGTCGGGGTATGCGTGCGTGAGCGCTCGGGGTGAGTCACCGCGCGCGATTTTCTTGTCTGTCTCCTAGACATAGTAGGAAGCCTCAGACAGTTCACAAACTTCTTGTCGTTCGCATCTGTAGTGATGTCTGGTTGTATTGTCGATATAGACTCGTTCCAGGCCATTATAATCGATGCGATTGTATATTCTGGCGATTCCAGGAACAGGTGTTGAAAACCAGGTATCCCGTCCGCTCTGCCATACATAAGCACTGAACCGGGCGACTAGTACTAGAGTGGGTGACCATCTGGGAATCCCGCCTGTTGTGTGTTTTTGCCATTAAATCCTCTTTTTCTCATGATGTTTTTTTTATGCTAACATACATGTACCTTTCCTATCATTTCGTATGATCGGGCGATGCCAGCCTTATGTGCTCGTCTAGGTGAGCCCAAACTTCATCCAGTCTCCAGTCTCCAGCTTCCCACTTCAGTCTTCCGCCCGCGATTGCAAGGAAAACTCCATGCCCTCCAAGAAGTCGTGTTCACTCGAGAATTCGAAAGTATTAGGGCAGTACAAGACCGGACGGGATCTCATGTGACACGGGATCAACATAACGCCGCTTTACACGGCCATCTGAAAAGATCTGAAGGATGTCTGCGTGGCCTCGTGCCATCGCGACCTCAGCTGCAGTACTTCCCCTGGTACTTCGGTCATCCGGGTCTGCTCCATGCTTCAAGAGAATTCTCAAGAAGGCCTTCGACTGTTCTTCAACCCGAGGCGACTCTGTGATCTCAAATAAATCCATTACCACATCCAGCACGGTACCGTACACGGTGTCCATGTTCGGGTCTGCGCCATTTTACAAGAGCCAAAGTGTCATATCGAGGACTGATAGCGCATGGAGCAATGGAGTTCTTCCCTTTCTGTCAAGAGCATTGACATCTGCTCCGTACGCCAGCAAAAGTTCCATGATCTCCGGCTCGGCGCCATCGCGCACGTTCAATGCGAAAACAATTGAGTCTGCTGACGGTGGAAAGCCGTTCGCAAGAAGCAGCCTCACAATGGCAGTATCACCTCGTTCGATCGCCAGCTCAAGTAAAAATGATAATCGCCCTACCAATCCTGAGCTCTTCCACCAACGATGTCGACAATCATCACGATTCTTTCGGGTAAGGCAATGTCCGTAACCCAACATACGGTATGTTCGCACATAGCAACCGCACCATCACTATGGAATTGGACTCGTTCGAGGATATCAGAAATGATATCCTATAAGACAAATACCCATTCATACCGAGTGCAGAGATCAAGCAGGTCACTTTGCTAACCAGAAATGCTGCTAGCAAGTCGGCATCATTTCTTATCATCAAGTTTACTAAGCCGGAAGATGCAATCAAGATCATCTATGGAGGCCTGCTCTAGCAGGGCGAGCTTTTCCCACCCGAACGATACAAGCGAGAGTGTCGCTTAAGCAAAGCTCCACGAGTTAGAAAATATGGCCATGTAGGAACTAAGTGTAAGGTAACAACAGCATGTGGCTACTATGCGCAGGAACACAATCCTAGGGTTTGCCCATCGAAGGCCGACCGGACGGCGACTAGACGCGTATGAGGCGTGGAAGTAGAATCGCCTGACCCAGAAAAGTGAGCTTGCTCGGACTAATGAGTATATACGACATGGTCCCAATATTATCCGGTACCAGAGGTTCCACCAGAGACACAGTTAGTAGTGACAACCGGAACGCTACGGAGGAGAAGACCATTGAGACTCCCGGTTCAGCTGTCAGAGACGATAACAGCCGGGGAGACCTCTGCATTAGAAAGAGGAAATCAACGGACCGACACCACCGGACTATCTCTTGCAACGGCAGACAAAGAGACGAGCTACCAAGAAGCATGCGTGCTTAGAGACCGCAGAGAGTTTCTCACCTATCGAGAAGGGCGCTCGAAGCTCTCGAGAGCATCACATTGATTCGTACTAACAGCCAGCAAATTGAGATCGACTCTTGACGTAGACTCATGAATCCGAGCAGAACACTAGAGATACCACAGTACAATGTTCAAAGATTCAGAGATACAATCATAGCAACACTATTACGAGACGAGAGGGTGATAGAGTACAGAATTCTCGCCATTCTATGGGAGACTGGAAGAGACCGGACGTCAGGAAGCTGTGTAAAGCGCTCCGACAGGACAGACTCTACCGCAACGGCAGACTTCAATTCAGACTTTCTCGAGAACACTCCTGCGCTCAATTCCCTTTTCGACCTCTACAATACGCGATTATTGACCCCTTGCCTCATGCTCAATCTTTGATTCTGGATCTCCAATTCCCAAACAAGACATGCTAGTCGCATGAGTTGCATGGTAGCATTCCTGGAAAGCGGCAAACCTGCACTGACAGCCATACGGGCCCCAACACGGAGTAGGAGAGTATAAGTAGTAACGCAGCGATAAGATACTTCTGAGATACTAGCGTGACTATCAATGTTGAACGTTACGTTGAATGTTCTGCTTCGTTATAACAATATAATAATCATTTCGATGATCCGGAGAACATGTTGCATGATCGCCAGGCTCCTCATGACCCCGGTTGCGCGGAGTGCAGGCCCTTCCGTAACAGCCCTTTTTGTTCCATACCGTAGTCTCAATCTGGCAGCGCTATTTCCTTGTCCTCATACCTAGTCTTTCTTCCAAGCCGTGCACTTCTTCTTATTCCAGTCCCACTTCTGGCAATTCTTCTTGTCTTGATCATCGCAGCAGTCGTTGTTGTTGTCCCACTTGTTACACCACGCATGCGGCTTCCAAGCCGTACACTTCTTCTTGTCCCAGTCCCACTTCTGGCAGCCTTCCTTATCCTGATCATCGCAGCAGTCGTTGTTGTTGTCCCACTTGTTACACCACGCATGCGGCTTCCAAGCCGTGCACTTCTTCTTATCCCAGTCCCACTTAGTGCACCCTTCTTTGTTGCTGTCGATGCAACATCCTTTGCTTGAATCCCACTTGGTACACCACGAGCTTCTTGTATCTAGGACACCAGAAGCATCGGCTATGGGACTGGCTGACACAGCTGCTACCGCCGAGAAGGTATAGGACAAAATCTGAAATAGATGCATGTTTGGGGTATTGTCAAGGGTACGAATGTGTTGGTCGTCCGCTCGATAGGCTACTTGAGGGAAGAGAACCTGAGAAAAGCAAGGATGTCTGGCTATACATATACCCTTCCTGACGATTCTAGGCCCTCCTTCGCAAGGGATTTGTCACGAGAGCTTATATCGAACAAGATAGCTCATTGTATAAATAGACTAAGCTTGGATAGAATATCATACATTGTAGACAATGGAGCCAAAGCTAGCCGCCGTCCTCTATGAATCTAAGAATAGCTATATTCCCAAGCATTTCTGAAAGGTTCATCCAGGAGAGTTGTCACGTTAATTTGGTTCAGAACCATAATCCATGGTTTGGGAGCTCTTCTCGGAGAGTGTCCGAACGTAAGTACGAAAGCAACTTTAATGTAATCCTGATAGAGGAGTCATCTCGAAGCTACAATTGACAATGGTCGAACTACTAGTTGCGAGCTAGAATGCAAGATCCATGGTACCGCTAGCGCGACATCACATCATATCGCTATATACTGGATGTTACAACACTACGATTCGTACAAAGCGAGGCTACGCATACCTTAGAATAGATATACTCCAGTACAATTCAGCATTCACTAGAGCAGTCCCCATTAGGATGCCAGCTCTATCTAGCGTACCAAATGCATTCGGTTCAACTAGCTAAGCGCCTAGTAACAACTCTTTCGAGAAACCCATAATGACACATAATATTGGATACGATTGATCTTTATACGTAGAAGTAACGTCATTGTGGTAAATCTTCCTGCTTCGAGCTAGATGTAGTTGAGAACACTTGCGGCCTCGTGATCAGGTCCCGAAGGGAACCTTAAGACTAGGAATTCAATATCAAGTCACTATACATGCGAAGCTTTTAACGATCACTTCCCCGCAGCAAAGATCGTCGCGCGAATCAATCTATCAATGTATATCGATATAACCGAATGAACTGCTTTAGGCACTTAGGCAAAGGATACTATCTCCGTTCTTAGGCCACTCTCTAGCATATAGAGAGTTGACGCAACGTTCAAGCCACGTTAAAAGCGATGTTAAAAATAGATCAACTTTGCAGTCTGTCTCGATGTCGAGATAGGGATAGCATGTTTCCAATAAGGTTGCTTGCGAACTTCTATGATGCTTTAGTAGCGAAAGCATGTTTAGGTGGGAGAACTACTTAGATCGGAATGCCTATCATAATAGATCACGTGGTACTAATGTGGGCCACGTCAGCACACTGTCTATTGTTTACGTACAAAAGTTAAACTGTCTATCGTCTTTATCAACTTTAAATGGCCACGGTGGTGTGGTACTGTGGCGCTTAAGCAATTGAAAAACTATCGCGTAAGTTACAAGGCGACCCGCCGTAGTGTTTGGGGAAAAACCATAATCACTAATGCGTCGAGATGTATTATACACCATGCCTTTGCGACATTTATTTTCACCCAAGTCAAGCATTATGCCTACAGTTGTTCCATCAGCTCTGCTAACAGCCGACTTGGTTTGATGTTGGCGATAATCTGAGGCGCGTAGTCATCGTGATTAGCAACAGGAGATACCTCTGGTGGCATTTGTCATATGCCGGTCGAGCTGTTTATCCTTTTATGCTGAACTAATCTACTTACGAAATGGCCGGAAGATTCTAACAACAGGTCACATAGTGATTTAATTATCTTCGCCTGCAACTCACCCTGATACAAGTTCTCTAATTTACATGTGCGCAGTCTCCTATGATGTGAAGCATTCTGGAAGCTGTTCCGGGATTCAGCATTGAGAACCGGGCATCCCGTCCGCTCTGCTATACACAAGTACTGAACCGGGCACCTAACCAGAGTGGGTGACCATTTGGGAATCCCGCCTGTTGTATGTTTTTGCCAGACCTCCTTCCTTTTGCTTCTTTTGCAAATCTGCCCTATCATTTAGAATGATCGAGTGACTCCAGTCGCTCTATGTGTTCGTGTCAATTTCCGCTGAGCAGTGGAAATATGAGCAAATTTGATCAATGCTGATAGTTCGCCAATTTTTGGTTCAACGATTAATAGCAATTACTCCTTGCTCACATGATTCTGTCATATGATGAGTTTGGTGATAAATCTTTGATTACAATAATTCGACGCCAACAACAGGACACACGTTAGAAGATCAGTGGGATCGACCTCAACCACATTTCCAGAAGCCTTAAATTCCTCGAAAGACAAAATCAAACTCGCCTCGATCTGTCCAGTTCTATGCGCATTCTCGACGATAGATATCTCTTTATAATGATAGGACTATGTGATTGTTGGAAATGCACCACGCGATTGGCATTGTGAATGATCGCTCTTACACTTTAGGGATGCACATACGAGAACCCTCGATTCGCAATGAAGGAGATCTAAGCAGTGCTGATAAAGACGCCGGGTAAGCATAACGGACTGCGTCTCGTCGATCGTTATACATGTAAATCGAGAAGACCCTTCTTCCAGATGACATGATATGTGGCAACATGTGGAAGCATCCCAAGGAAAATCTGCCAATAGCCTTGCGATACCAAACCAATTCGGACCTTGAAGTCAATTCGCCAACTTCACCGCTCGTCCATCGATTGCCCTGACAGCTCATACCATCACTCCCGGATTTTCCACCCTTCTCCTCGCAGTTCCAATGCCATCATTTCCACCCTCCTGGTTCTCGCCAAGCCAAGGCTTCCTCGCCTCACCAAGTACGCCTTCCGTGCCAAAGTACACGAAGTGACCGAGCATGATCAGCACGAAAGCAATCGGGTACATGAAGTGGATGCTCAGGCCAAACACCTTTACACCAACGACCACGCCCCAGAAGTTGCCGGTCAGGAGACCAATGTTGAAGAAAGCGGCAGAAGCCATGCGGAACACGATCGGTGCGCCAGAGTAGAAGATCGTCAGGATCAGGGTGTAGCCGGTGAGATAGCCGCCTACGGCCGAGTTCCAGGTCGCTGTGCGGAAAGATGCGCGGTCGAAGATGGCGGCCTGCACGCCGTTGATAGGAATGGCCCAGAAGGAAAGCTGGCCCAGGACTTCGTACAATGGACGCTTGGAAACGAGGAATTCTTCGAAGACGTTGGTGAAACCGTAGAAGCTGGCGCCGAGCAATGCGAACAAGTCACCTTTAACGGCATCGGCTGCCTGACCACCGTTCGAGCCTGTGATGTGATCCGAAGCGACGAGGATTCCTAGACCACCGCAGCAGATGAGGATACCAGCATACTGTGCGATGTGGTAGCGCACCTTGAGGAAGATAAGTGAGATCAGCACGACCACGGCAATGGCCCAGAAATTGATGAGCTGGGCGGAGAGAATAGTGGTGTAGCGATAAGCGAGGACGGTGAAGTAGTTGCCTTCGACGTCGCAGAACGCAAGGATGAAGTAACGCCAGCCGTCCTTCCAGATGAGCTTGCACCAGCCCTTGAATCCGTACTTGTACAGGGTGTAGGAGGTATAGATCAGAGACAGCAGGATATAGTTGAAAAGAGTCTGGAAAGCCGGGATGCTGGTGCCTTCGTTCGCGAGAAGCGATGAGAGGGTGTTTGTTCCAGTGATTGCAACAGCCAGCGCTTGCGAGATGAGAAGAACAATGTAGAACTGACGAGAGCGCAAGAAGGCGAAGCGTCCGGGTTTGGATGCCTCGAATGCCGCGACAGTGTTGGCCGGTGCATCGTCACCATTCTCGTTGTTCGAGCTGGAGTTGATGAGTTCAACGGCACCGTGTTGCGCTTCTCCAGAAGAGTTGCCGACAGACGATCTGGAAGAGCCTTTCGGTTGAACAGAGAAGTGCTCGACTACCGGCTCAGCGTGGTCGATATTATCATAGCCTTCCTGAGACCTTCGCGAAGGCGCGACCTCCGTGGCGTGAGCCGACATGATTCCAACAAAAAAGCGAGCAGTCAGACGTCCAAACTTGTAGCTGCAATGCCGAGGCTGTAAACATCAGAGATGGGAGTCTTTTCGGATGATAGCGAGCGCAAAGACTCCAGGAAGTCGCTCGCAGTCGTTGATCGATCACAGCATTGGCTGTCGTTTTACAGAGCAACAAAAGGCGCAAAAGATAGCCAGATGCAATATATAGAGACCTCTGAGAAAAAACGTCTTCGAGCTGCTGACCCTTGGCGGGCAGTTGTGCTGGTGAAGTGGGGCGTAAGTTTTGGTTAGTTCGGTTGACGAGTCCAATGTGGTTTAGGCCTTGCGTCCAGGCATTTCTAGCGCCGCATCTTGCATGTCGTTGACTGCCGGCACGTGTCTGGACAGTTAGAGATCCACAAGAGTTGATATTGGTAGTATTTACCTATGCAACATCGATATTATTCGGGGTTCCAGTCGTGTGCAGTGAGCATGATAGTAGGATCTCGGTTAAGTAGCGCGATACAGTCGAGATTAGCGAACTTCAAGCGTCTACCAAGTTTCTTGTCACGAACAAGCGTAGGGCAATCAGAACGCGAGCCCCAACCCTAACCCTAACGTGTCATTCCGTCCTTCCCAATACCTTTCAAGTATCGCCAAATCGAGATGAAGATATATCAAGACTTGATGAACAATGATGAATGTGAGAATAATCATGGATAATACAAAATTCATGGAAATGTGCATCGGAGTTGATTACGCATCAAATCTTCTTCCGCTCTTAGAGATGTGTTTACCGTACGTGTAAGAAAGATGGGAATATAAGACGAAATAACATGAAACGTTCACCAGCCGGACAAAACAAATAAAAAGAATGGCAATTTCACACTCATCACTTCTTCCTGCCAAAAAGCTCCTTCATGCCCTTCTTCTTCTTCTCTGGCTTCTTCTCCTCGCCAAGTTCTTTCACAGTGATGTCTGCATCCTTCTCAGCTGCAGTTTTGCCTGCATGAGAAAAGACCTTCCGCGGCTTCGCACCAGCGCCCGTGTTGGCAATCTTGACGCCGTGAGAGTCGGCAGGGCCCTTGGCATCTCCAGCTAAACTTCCTCTGTCTGACTCGGGAGGCGTGTTTTCTAGGCGAGCTATGTCAGCATTGCCACTGGCAGAGTCACACATGTTTGATGATACTTACCATGACTGCTGAGCGGACTTCGAACCATCGGTGTCGAATTTGGAACACGAGACTTCATTGGTGGTGCATGCGGGTTCATGCCCACCGTGCCAAATGCTGGCGATGACGGGAGGCCCGATGTTGTCAGGCGACGAACGGGCATACCAGACAATGGCGCGCCCATGAACGCGTTTCCGCCGGGCATACCGTTGGCAAAGCCACGACCCGGGAAGGAAGGGAGAGGAGGTTTCTTGACACGGTTTGAAATCGTGTGCAAGCCCGCTGGTGGAGCATTTGCTGGTGCTGGGATGCCATTGAGAGACGCCATGGCTGATTTCATAGGCTCCACTGGGTCTTTGGAGACAGTTGAGGTTGACAGCTTCCCAGCAGACATGGGTGCTCGCTCGCTGATGCTGCGATTTAGAGACTGCGCTGGAGTAGCTTTGCCAGCTGGAGCCTCTGTCTCAGCATTCCTTGGTAATTGCGCATTGTGAACACTTTCATCAGGATGGTCAAGCTCTTGCTTCACTGCGATCTCTGTTGCCTTTGGAGCAGCCTTGTATTGCGCTCGCCTGGCATTTTCCACTTGACAATCCAGTTGCTTTTTCGTGGAAAGAAGCTCATTTGTGGATTTGGAGCAATCATCAGCACCATTGCCGTGATGTCCTTCTTCAGATGTGTGCGAACTATTGTCAGACAATAGTATCTCGGCGGTACCATCGGACTCAGGCACTGATGGCAGGCTCTCTGTGTGTCCGACACCGCTCGCCATACGGCGCAGAGTGGGAGGCTTGTGGTGCACGCTGTCATGCACGTTATCTTGCTGTTGTGGGACATCAGGTCCCTCAAGACGATTATCTGTGCGTAGCGCTGAGCGGTCATCCTGACCAGAAGCGCCGTGATAGCCTCCCGGAGATGTCTTCGTCGGGGAAGACGAGGACGAGTCCATCTGGTCAGAGCTTTGCGCGGGTAGCCTGAGGTCTTGCTGTGAGGCATTCCGCGGCTCGCTGGCGAACCCACGTGATTCCATGGGCAGAGTGGCCTGGGGAAGAGGCGGGACTGGCGACTCATGTTGGATGTTCCTGACATCGTTGGCCCTAGGCGTAAATGGTCGTAGAATAGGTTCTTGGATTGTGTCTGAGAGTGAGCGAACCCTGCCAACAGTTCGTCCATACTCGTCCAGAACGTTACCAAAAGCATCAGCCCTTTGCCGGACACAGTCGATGATGTCTCCCTCATACAACTCTGCGATAGGGTCGCCTTCTTCGTCTAGGATGAGCCCACGCTTGTTGACTTTGAGCCCACATAGGAAATCGAGGGAGGATGCAATCCCATCGCTGCCGAAACCGTGTGCAGCACTCGCTGTGGGAGATGTGGGAGAGCGAGGGTGGAAGGGTGGCGAGCTTGGCTGTGCACCATGGGTCGGCGACGCTTGTCCGAACCAGTCAAAAGGCTGTCTTGCATTAGGTGGAGCTGAGTTGCGTGAGCGTGGTCCTGTGGAAGTAGATTGCAAGATCGGGCCAGGTGAGCTGCTACGTGGGAGCACGGGACGTGACACTCGCTCTGATCTAGATTGCAAAGCTTGCGGTGGCACAGAGCTAGGTCGCATCGGCATGCGCTGCTGCATTTGGCGTTGGTATCGCCCATCCTGCACTGAATGGCCACGGTCTTCGAAGGCAGGCATATCCGGCGGGAACTGTTCCTCCCGGGCGAATTGATCATGCTCTTTTTTGTTTCGATGCATGCTTGGTGTCCGAGAGTGCTTTTGGGGAGCTTGCGTGCCAGAGCCGTAACCGGATTCGCCGCATGACTGGGGATCGATATCACCGTGCAGGTGTTCGTCGAATCTCGAATGGAATTCCTCTCCATGATAGCCAGTAGCACGAGGGAGCTCATCGTTTTGATTGAATTGTCTTGGTGGATGTGTGGGTACTGGAACTTCATGGACAGCCTTCTGAGACGGAGGCGCACCGTTTCTGCCCCTCGAAGAGGCTTGTTTTGCTGGCGTCGGTTTCGGAGTCTCAGCTGAGGACTTGGCTTCTTCGTCTTTGGCCGCCTTCTTCGCTTTCGACTTGTTCCTCGAGAATAAGGCCATGGCGAATGCTGGTGTCCCTATGTTTGTCTATGTTTGCTGAGAAGATCTATTCGAAGAAAACAATAGTAAACGAAAGACACCTCACTCCAATACTTCAGCTGAAGGCAAAGTGAAGCGACGGAGTTAGAGGAGCCGCAGTGGCATGAAATTGAGGATGCCAAAGGAGGGGACGCGGGTGTTATGTGCTGGCAGACACATGAAATAAATGCCGCCGTCCTGGCCATTGCCAGCAGGTCTTCTGCACGAAGAATAGTGGCGCACTCGACAGAGCATGCCTGGAGCAAATCTCACCACTGATTTGCGCGCCACCGTCATATCGTGGACTCCAATGCACACAAATGCGCGCGGTAAGGAGCCTGGAGCGGACGGTCCGAAGCCACGCTGGACATGTCGATACCACATGTGCGATAGCCACATATCCTCGGTAAGTCGAGGCAGCAGCGCCAATCCACGAGTATGAGGGCAGCGAATTCGATAGAGCAAAGTTGTCCCGGGCACTCTGCAGCCACAGCTGCGCCTTGACTTTAAGCGATGATATCTGCGTGGCAGCTGAGCTTGAGAAAGTCGCGTGGAGGCCAAGATACATCATCTATATCGCGATGGGGATACTCCCACGTTCTCGTCTCGCCCAAAGTGGTCAGGATCACAAGCTGAACAGTCCATTGAAGCTCCCCAGGAATGAATGGCCCGTGTGCCTGGTAGAGCAGGGTTGACCCAGAGTTACGTCGAACCTACCGAGAGCACCTCCTCTTCACGCGCTCCGGGGCGTCTTCCGGCGAGCTTATCTCGCTACGTTGTCGGTAAACAGGCCAGTAGTTCCGGTATTGTCGAGAGGTTGAAAGGCGCATGAGTTATCCGGGATAATGTGGTAGGCCGAGGCAAGGACGTGTTGACATGACCTGCGTCCGACCAGAACGATGACTACTACCATCAGACATCCCTATCGACCGCAATAATGGAGATAGCTGCAAGGGGAGATGGGGTAAACGAGATCAAGCTTCGTGTGAAGAATCTCTTGAAACTTCAAGCCAGTTGGCGATCTCCGCTCTAAGAACGCCACAATTCCCCAATTCGGTTGATTCGTCTCTATCACAAGCCTGATCGAGCAACAACAATTGCATGAGGCTTTCCTACCACCTCTCCGTGCCGTGTGCAATGAGACTCCAGCCGTCATGGCAAACCTATCGAACCCTCTTGCTGGAAGCTCATATTTTAGGGAGCCTGTCAATGTAGAGTCGATCAACCGAGCGGAACGACCGAGGGATGCCAAAACGAATGCAAGGCAATCTATATAAATTGCGCGGGATTCCCAGTATCATAACACCGATGATCTGGCCAGCCGCGAATCTATCAGTGGGCTCGTATTCGCTCTCCACCGTATAGACAACCAGGGACATGATTGGGCCAGATTGTGCTATCCCAGCAATCACTTCCAAGGAATATACGCTCATCCACGGGGAGTCAAAGCTCCTCCTTCCGTTACTCTACACATGCATTGATTCTGTGCAGTTGCTATTATTCAAAGCTTGCAAGGCTCATTGCTTGTGAAACTCTTGGACTGACAAGCTCTCGACCAAGTTGGCTTGCCGATAGAACAGTTTTAACTCTGAGCCTACAAGTAAGCAAACTCACAGTAACTCTTTGCGTAGCGCCAACGCAATTTTCATCATGATAGTAACGCAGAGGCTGGAAGTCTGATCGTTCCACAGGCGCAGTATACTAGGTCCCGCGGCGCGCGTGCTACCCATTGGTGAACATGTGCTTGGAATAGGTACATACTGGTGGCTGCAACTCCGAATAGTGCCATATCGTGGCCACCAAACACCATGCCTGAAGCTAACACACGGCACACTCGGTCTCCGATCGCTCCCCTTTCCCAGCCTCACGGCACTCTCACCCAGCATCAAACCACGCCCAACGCCACATACCAGAGTTCCATGAAATCAAATCATTCTTGGGGTCCTGAACGATCGAGCGCCCACGTGGCCCATCATGGTAGATTCACATGCTTCACCTTGCCACAAAGCGCGACGCAACATATCTCGCCCAAAGCCACGGCGTGAAGATCACAGCGTGGTCGCCACGCCAGAGTCCTGACCTGATGAGCAAGGAGATAAGAGAAAAGTTTAGGAAATCAAGAGCGGGTTCTGTGGATCAAAGCTCCTCTGTGCATTTTGTAACATGAGATTTGTGTGCTCCTTTTTTTTGTGTTGGGTCATCCGAGTCATCCCTCCCTTTCCTCCAAAAGATACAACAACCCCCCTCCAAAACACACATGTACCATGACCGGATTTCCGGCCCAAAAATAGGAGGGCCATCTGGACACTTGCTCGCTCGAAGCAAATAAAAAAATGGGGGACGGAATCGAAAAGGATCAATAAAGATCCCGTAAGGAAAACGCCGCGCTCCCCGTGCGTCAGGGCGTCAAAACAGGGCTCGACTCCGAAAATAAGGGAATACGAAAACCAGGGAGAGTGAGAAAAACGCCGGCTCCTTCCGTATGCATCCCATGCCTCGAGCGAAAAGTTTCACCTTAAAGCATTAGTATTTTCTTGATTGAAAGCCAAATGGCTTGCCTTCTAGCCACTTTCTCCTTCCTCGACTTCGTCTGCTTCTTTACTGCTCTCCTGCTCTGGCTTTGCCTGGGCGCTTTTGATGGCGAATCGGTTTAGGTTGCCTTGATTCCTGGTTTTCAGACTGCCTTTGCGCCTCAGCATTTGCGTGCCGCCGCCTCCACTCGTGGGCGAAGCAGCGTCGGGTAGCCCTCCATTGGGCTGATCGCTGATCGCTGTGTCGCCAAGTCTACTGCTGACACTCGCAGAGCTGTTCCTGCGCTTGACGCCGCTGTTTCCACTCATGAGCTTACCGAGCTCATCGTCGTCGTCATCGTCTTCTCGGCGGCGTTTGGGAGCGGCGGATTCTGACGGGGATCGCTGGCCTGGTGAACCATCGACAGCGACAGGCTTACGGTCGCGGCCACGTGTAGGTTCCTGTGGCAAGTCTATTTCCGTCCCCTCCGTGGCGGCGTCGGCGGACACAGAATCGCTGCTGTTGGTCTTCTTGTCTTTCAAAGGATCAGGGGACGACGCCAGGATGTCCATTGAGTCCTCTTCATCGTCTGGATAGCTGACGAGCGGTCGTAGCGGACTTGCGCCGTTGGGAAGATTGGCTTTGGCAGCTGTTGGCAAACCGCTTTCATCGTCATCCTCACCATCCATGTCATCGTCTCCATTGAAGTAGGCCTCTTCATCCGCGTCGGATTCTCTAAGACCGCTGTAGGGCTGCCCGTTGATCGTGCGCTGAGGGGTGCCTTCCTGAGTCGTGAACGAATCTTCGCCGTTGGGCTGATAAGGCGTCTGCAGTTGTTCGTATTTCTGGATGAGTTGCTGGAAAGTATTCACATAGGTAATACCGGCCAGGCGCTCACGGTAGCGATCGACGAGATGCACGATCAATTGCTTGATGTTTTCTCGCTTGATGTACTCGAAGAGCTCCAAGCAAGCCGAGTTCAGCAGGTTGTCTCGTGGCATAGTCTCATAGACAATGTTGAGTATTGGCTCAAAAAGACAGTGCTGAATCAACTGCCGATTGTGGAACTCATCTTGTAGACCAATGCAAACGCGGAACCACTTCAGAGCCATGAGCTTCATGTACTTTTGAGGGCAAGCCAGCAGCTGCGCAACACGAGAATGCAGGTTCTCTTGCAGGATGAACAGCTTGCTCTTGTACGTGTGTTGGCGTACGAAAAAACACAGTACTTCCACAAGATGTGTGTACAAGCTCGTCTCCTGCACCGACAATCCGAGCATGGATGTTTTGTGCTCGAGATACTTCAGTGGCTGGAAGAGCCTCTTCGCGCTGTCTTCGTAGAAGTTTGAGATGAAAGCGTCCGTCTGCGGAGCAATCGTATTGTGTGGTCCCGGCCCGCGCTGCTTCTGCACAAATTCGCCATTCTGAGCTCTATTCATCATGTCGAGTTGTGCTTGTGTCGTGCTGGGATCCAGGAGAATCTTGATCGCGTCTGCCATCTGGCTCTTGACTCCAAGGTCGACCTCGACGAGAAGGAGCTCGATGAGCGTGTCTGTAAGTGGCGTGGTCTTCTCCTTGATGGCATTGAAGATCTGCATCCGTACCATGTGCGGGTCGTGGTCGATCAAAGACACCAGAATATCTGTTCCGGCTACTCGCACCGATGCATCGTGATGCCTCAAAGCATACATCACAACTGCAAACAGTCCGAATTGAATGAAGTTGTTGTACAAGTGCGCTCTGGATTGCGCCTGAATATTCTTAGACACTGCGCAGCAGTTCTGGATGAACTGCACCGCTTCCTTCTTTCTGGCGGCGTCTTGCTCATCTGGGTTGAAAATGGAGAAAAGCTCACGGAGGAACTTGTCATTTGACTGAAGAAAGTTGACAATGTCGACTTGGTGGAAGAATATGAGTGAGTTAAGCACAGAAAAAGTAGGGTCGTCCAGGATACGTGCAAGCACGACGTCCTTGAGGTAGAGAAGTCGGTATGTGTAGTGAATCTTTTTGCGAATGTCGTCGTTTTCAATCTTGACAACCTGTTTGAATTTGGAAGAATCGGAGAGGTATTGCCGATGGTTTGCGCGATGCGATGGGAAATCGGGGTCATCTGTCAGATTGTCAGTGAGTGCGTATTCTCCGTAATTTCGTTCACCTTCTTACATTCGAGTGCACCAACAACGCCCATGACCGCCTCGTCCGTGACCACGAACTCGATGATCGAAGTATCGTTCAGAAGTATCAGATGCTTCATAATCGTGCACAGCCGGTGCAAATCAGGCAATGACTCCAGATCCTCTGCCATTCCTACCAGAGGTGCAAGCTTCAGGATATACTGCTGCTCGGGACTCATGATAAACTTAATCACTGCGTCGCGACCAGCCGGCGTCTGCGAAGCTGCGCGCATGGTGTTCTCAATCTCGTCCAATTTGCCCAACTGGGGATCCGGAAGACTCAGTGGGTGTATGGAATCAAGCAAATCATCCGAGAGCCCATCGTCCGGTGCAAGCGCAGCCAAGCGCGTCTGTATCTCCGACACGAATTCCCATATCGACGAACAGCCCTCGGCCTCTTGGAAACTCAGCGCCATGTCCACGCCATTTGTCTCGGTCCACACAATCAGCGTCTCCTGTTGCTTCTGATATCCATCGTCCTTGGTGATGCGCGTCTCCAGAAGCGCGCGCTCGGGTTCGTCTTCGCTCACCACGACGATGTGCGCCTCTGGGTTGTCGGGCGAGGCATTGGGTCCAGTCAAGAGGCGGCCAGAGCAAAATCCTGTGCCGCGATCATACCAGTCGTTGTTCTTCAGCTCGTAGACCTTGACGCGCTTGCGCTCGCTGGCCGGCGGAGCGGCGAGAGCCATCGCCGGCGCGTAAGACGCTGCGCAATCGCGGGCTGTCGGTCAGAGAGGCCGAGCAGCTGCCGCGCGCGCAAAAGGCTTCCCCTAGGTAGGCGACGCGTTTCTCTTGTGGAATAATACAGCGGTGATGCGCAAACTCCTGCTCGCTGCAGTCGAGTGAGGTTACCGGGCAGAGTCGGGGTGCCGGCGCAAGCGGTGCGACGGCGGGAGAGAGACGGGCGCAAGCAGGTGGTGTGCGTGCGCGTCAAGTAGAGCGGCAGCGGCGCGCGCGTGACTGTACAGAGCGGATATGAGGTGAGTGATGGGAGAGTATAGTAGTATTCTTTCTGGTGATGTTGCAAATCAAAGTGACGCCATGCACCAGGGCGAGAGCCGTTGGCCGTCGCGTGTGGTAGGCTGCGAGAAGGTCTCGGCGGCGGCCCTTGATCTGACGTTCTACCTTTGACTTCGGCTTCGATGGGGCGTGCGGACGATCCTGAAGCGCTCGGACGGGCTTGTATCTGCGCGCTAGGAGGATTAGGCTTTTGCAACTCACATCTACTACCCTGCGGACGGGATGTGAAGATGTGGGTGATGTTAATGAGACAAGCAGTATTGCTTCGGCGCTTTGGGATTGAGAGATCGCAGGGTTTGCGCTCGAAGCGCCTGCGTAGTACGCCCGACGTCATTCACGACCTGCTATTTTGGGGAAAGCGTGCATACGCCGCTCACGTGACGGAGGTTAAGTGAAAAAAGAAGTGCATTACAGTCTGGGGCCACGAGTACCAGTAAGAAAGTATGAATCGATGCCTATCGATTGTACTACTTGATAACAGAGGACCCCATAGCATTCATTTCCAATCTCAAGATACTTGCATCCCAATTGCACACCGTGTTCATATTCCAAAGCAGTCTCTCCAACCAAAATGTGTCGCCCGAAAAATTTCAACGCCATGCGATGTAAGAGGGATAGTCTGTGTATATTTTGCCAGCCTGTGCCTTGTTGTTCTCTCATGATTGACTGATCATTGCGTTTCACCATCTCACCCCCGAGTCTCCCACTTCTGACACTTCACGTTCAGTGTCATCGTACTGCGTGCCGGAATACTCGTATTCCCCAAACTTGTCCGAGTTTGCCTCGATGATCGTCCAGCCCATCTCATCCGCAAGGTATGTGCACTGCTCCCGTACTATGTACTGCGGATCAAAAGGGTCGAATTCCCGTGTGTCGAGTAGCACCAGAGAAATCTTGACGTCTGAGCGGGCCTTCGAGAGATACTTTAGTAGACACAGGTGCCTATTGGTAACCTTGTTCTCGAAAAGCTTGAACGTTCTCGGAATCACCAGATTGTACTCTTTGAGCGAACCGTTATTGCCGGTAATTGTGCGGTCGACGGGGAATTTGCCTGCGAGATGTCCCTGTTGATGCAGACCTTTGCGCATGATCCAGTAGTCGAAGTTTGACTTGCCAGTCTTGGAATAATCCGCTCGGTGATCCTTGAATTCTTCGAAGTCGCCCTCGATGGGGGCGTGCTCGGTGATTTTCGCAAGCCGCAGAGTGTTGGCTTTCCCAATCGTCTTGCAAAAGGCTCGGAGGATGTCATGGCCGCAGATTGCAGTGAAGCGAAACTCGTTCTGACCGTAGAAGAAAGAGGATGCCTCTCTGTTCACTTGCTTGTTGACGCGCAGCAGCCGCAGAGCCGGCTTGATCTTCGACCCGTACGCGCGATAATGTGCGGCACGTCTAAGATGATCATCGGAAGGGAACACGGTCTTCGTAGCAAGCTCAATACTGCCGAAGTTGAGCGAGTACATGTAGATCTTGTTGCGGATCTCGGCCGGAAGATCAAGGAAAGAGAGGGTTTGCCGTTGGGCAGCATCGGCGCGTGTGTGTTTACGCTCTCCGAATAGCCGAGAGAACCGACGGTAAGGATACAGAGCGGTGGCATCCCAGTCGTGGTAAGTTACTGTACGTTGAACAAGATCAAGGTGGACAGAAGCCCAGACTCGCTTCCCGGTGTACAAAGCGCTTGACTGCGACTGACGGGACTTGTTCTCCTGTTTGTCCGATGCGCTTCTTTCGGACATTGTCGTAGGAGGGTTGATGGCCATGAGGCGTTTGATAGGACCGACCATGGGCGATCCCTGAGGGTACTCGGCGATAGCCGAGTCCATCTTTGCACTGGGTGCGACACAGTCCATCGTTGGTATCGAAGGGTCCTTGTCGATGATTACCAGAAAGTCGAGTTATAGCAACGATGATAATGGCGACGATGCTTGAAGATGGCTTTATAGAACAGGATGAAGCTCAGAAGGATGCGACTTGGTGGTCGTTGTTGGTAGGTGGAAAGAAGATATATAAATATTGGTCAATATAGAAGAATCGTATGAAGGGAGTGACTGCATCATAGTGCAAAACTAGTGTCGTAATATACAGCAGTAACTGGCCATGCAATAAGGTTCGACGTCAGCAACAGACAAAGGACCAGTCACCGCTGCGTAGATTCAAAGCAGCTTCACCAACGGGTACGGTGAGTGGTTGAATACATTGTAAGCCGATCCATCTTATCCAGACAGTGGTCTCGGTATGTCGTGGGTTGCATGTCACTGCGAATTAATGATCTTTTGGTAATTCAAATCTTGAAAAAGTGAAGGGTCGACGCCAGGCTGCTGAGCTTTCACTTTTAAGTATACGACATGAACAAAGGCGATGTACATGTGGAGCGGAGTTTGTCAAGCTTGTCTCGTTGTTAAAGATCTTGTGTTCTCATGTCCGTGGCACTTGGTTGAGACAAACGTGATCAGGGCCAGAGTTTGGCGAATGTCTGACAAACCAGATAAAGGAGTGCTCTGCAGGAGACCGAGCGCCAATGGTAGAGCCAACCCACCCTTTGGTGCGAAGAGCTCTGGCGACTCATTGCGACAGGCAGACCAATAGGAGGAGGTATTCATCGCCCGGCACAAGTATATGGCTGATATTCGTACCAGAGGACATGCCTGGAGCCAGGATGGTCGGAGTCTTCGCGGCCTGCGAGGAGATATCAAGAGGGCTTAGATCAGTGGACCTACATGAAGCGTTGAAATCTTGACATAGCAGATGCTGCGAATGATCAGTGATGACGACCATCCTATTTCCAAGGATTTTGACATTGTGCGACAAGTTGTTGGGCAAACGGTAACGGATTGTTGGCCATGGAAGATGGACGGTAATGCTGCATCGGTATTGAGCCGAATGCCTGCGAAAGAGGCATCCGGATCGAGAGAAGCGCAATTGATGCTGATAGATACATCCTTTCGATGATGAGAAGCATTTCCGAGAAGAGGCAGATCAATAATAAGTATTGTACAGTTCCAGCATGTTTCGGAAAGTGAAGTTCAACCCATCAACGGCTTTCCCTGCCAAGCTCGAGTCTTCAAGGAGGAGCAGCGCGCGCGTTCACGTCCAAGTTCACGCGCAAGCTTTCAATCTGCTGATGCGAATACACAAACCTCCCAACCCATCCACAACTTCAAAATAAACACGCCCCGAGCATACGTTAGGAGACCCCTTAATCAACGCTATCCGCGCGCATCCAATCTCCTCTGCGCACAATGGCAACATCGCAAAATCACCCAGCCTTCCCCTCGCGGACCTACAACACGAACCTATCCACGCGCCAAAACCCACCCTACACGAGCACAACACCCTACGGCGGCACAACAACACCCTTCGCCGCGCCGCAAACACAAACCCAGCAACAAGCGCAACAGCAACAACAGCAAGCGCAACAACAAACGCACCAACAGCGCGAAGCCGCCCGCCTCGAAGCGCAGCGACAAGAACGGCTCGAACGGGAGCGCCGCGAAGCCTCCGCCGCGCAACTCTTAGAATCGCTGAGCGAGGAGCAGCGGGAAGAGATCAATGAAGCCTTCAGCCTGTTCGACCTGGACAAGGACGGACACATCGACTACCACGAGTTGAAAGTCGCGCTCAAAGCGCTGGGGTTCGACCTGCCCAAGACGGAGATTCTGCAGATGCTGCAGGCGCACGGGATACCGGCGTCGCAGATACACGGGAACGGGAAAGCGGCTGGCGGTGGTGCGGTGGGAGAGGGAGCGTCGTTCTTGGGACCCGGGAGGCTGTTGTTGCCGCATGTGGCTTTTGTGAACATCGCGGCGGGGAGGATTAGTGCGAGGGATCCGAGGGAGGAGATTCTACGGGCGTTCGAGCTGTTTGATGCTGAGGGCAAGGGGAGGATAGAGCTGGAGGATTTGAGGCGGGTTGCGAGAGAATTGGGAGAGGGTTTGCAAGATGACGAGCTTGTGGCCATGATTGAGGAATTTGATGTGAGAGGGGAAGGAGGAATTGATAGAGATGCCTTCTTGGGTATCTGTCTGGGAACGTGATAGGGGAATTGGGATACCACAGTACGAGGTTGAGCGATCGTCATGGTTTGAGTTCACGTTTGGATACAGCGTCAGCGCTTGGATGGTCCGCGTGATTATAATGGTCACGGAAGGGGTGGTAGAAGAGATTCATGGGGAACATTGGTTTTAGGAATGACATTCAATTGACGAAAACTAATTACTTCAATCGCATGGCTTGTTCAGCTTTTGTAGCGATTGGGCATCTTTTGAGAATGCACTCATACCATTGGGTTATCTGGTGTTACTCGTCAGCAATTGTGCTTGATGTCAATGAAAGTCCCAAATCAAGAAATGCGCAGCGAGAGTAGAATTTCAGAATACGGGCCCGGTCAGGGGCCATTCTCATCAAAGCAGAGCTATGTCGACCGTCGTGAGATTGTTTAAAAATCATCCTTGTACTCTCGCTGTTGATTCGTTGAGTTTTGGGCCAGACTTGAAACTTACCTTGAAATGTCAGATTGACATGTGTCGATCGTCAAGGATGCTGCTGTTGAATGGCGTTGCCGTCTTACTAGATCTTTGTCAGTCCATGCTCGATGAAAGCTGACAGTATAAACGGTTGGATGACAGCGAATCAGTTAAAACACTTTTCGTCTGCGCCAACGGTCAAGGAGGCTTGGACATATGCTTGTCTTTGGTGTATGGTTGGATCATCATGAAAGAGTATGTGAGAAGAGGTTGACGTACCCATTGACCTCAAAGTCGAGTGGAGGAGACCATCAGCGATCAGTTGTAGACCTGTCTTGAAGAGTTGTTAGCCTTGAGTCTTTCATGAGACGTGAATGTGTTCGTGAAAGTGTTGGTCAAAACCAATTTCAGTTAAGGCATGAATGGTATAAATAAAAGTTTTGTCTGCATCGGCAAGACCGAATGAGACTCGTCATCAAGTATTCATCAGATGGCGACAGGAGAAAGAGGAGAGATTTCCGGAACGTACCAATACTGACGGAAGCCAGGTATTTTATTAGACGCGAATAGCCACATCACATTTAATTCACTGAAAGGCGAGTCAGCAAGCTGCTTGGATGCCTTTGTTGACAATCATCAAGGATGAAATCCATTAAAGGATCAGTGGACAAGGTTTTCTAGGCCTGTCACAAAATGGCGTCTCTGCTCATGAAATTGATTCGGAGCCCAGTGCCGTTTCATCATAAAAGGACGAGGTGATGGCGAAAAGATGAGACGAACCTGATGGTGTTGTGTTGTTGGCGGGTTATCGGACGTGAGTTAGGAACAGTGGTTGAACATCCAGAAAATTTCGTCATGTCCGATAGGACCATGTCCTACATTATGCGCCCACAGCCATGTTGTATGAATGTGTGCGACACAGCGACGCAGCTTGCGAGCATTCGGAGGTGTGTTGAACATATCCAAGATCTCCCCAGCGCGATTGGTGAAAGCCTTCTCCCTGAAGTGGCTGGCGATGCGTATCATGTCCCGAACGAAGTTGGGGTGCAATAGAATATTCACAAGCCTTCAGAAGCTGTTAGCTAGTGTCCAAGCAGATCTCACAGTAGATGCAAGGTGAGCGTTCAAGTGTAAATCAGTATAGCCTAATATCGCCAGCGACGTGAGTAAACGTCTCGGCCGGTAATTCCATTGTATAGCGTATTTATAGTCCAAATATTCATCATCACTTGACGTCGGGGAAGAAAAAAAGTAGTGAGTACTAACCTGAATAGAGGCTGCCTATCAAGCCTTGCGATCATGCAAAGCCGATGGGCGTGCGCGGGTAGCGCAGGACATAGGTGGTGGGAAGCTGCTGTACTGTGTTGATTGTCAGCCACTGGCTCTGTAAATAGGAGCATAAAGTGTGTGTGGAGAGATCTTCAATATCAGACTGACGTGCAAGTTGCGTTTCAGTCCTCCGAAGAGGTCAAAGACTCTAGTTTGATTGCGGTTGTTTGTGTTTTTCATCTCCAAAAGAGAGAAGGAAAAGGGCTGGATGGAGGTGGCTCGAACGTACCTTGGCAGCTGCGACAGCTTTCAACCCATGCTGTCCGGTTTTTTGTGCAGTCTCAGAAAGATCTGCAAAATCACGCGAGATATGTGATTGTTTGCGAATGCAAATAGTGTTGTGAGGACGGCAGGATGAAGTTCTCTGCTGCAGAAAGCAAAATATGGCTTCCTTGCAGCGTGCCAAGACTTTGAGACTTCTGTTCGCGCTAACCCAATGGAGAACATGACTTCCCCCGCGGCGCAGACGGCCATGAGCCTTGACATGAAGTGCTGCGTGATGTAAGGCGACTGGAAAGAGAGACGGAATGACAGAAAGTATTCGGGGCGTTCATGTCTGACATGGGTCTTTGCTACCTCAACAATATCCAACTAATGGCACTTCAAGTTTGCAAACAGAATGTCAGGAATATTCAGAATAAAGCACCTGCTAATGCTTATAGAATATGAACAAGAAATAAATTATGAACAAACATGGCCGAAATGCGGTTACCAACACCAACCCCGCTGAACTTCAAGTCGTGACGAAAATCGTAAACCCAGAATTCAATCTCTTTTCAATAAAGCTCTGTTTCCCATCTCTTACTGGACGGAGATGCCGTGCTTCTTGTGGATGTCAATAACAAGCTGCACCTCGTCGTATGAGCCGAGGAAGATACCGCTGCGGTCGTGGATGCTTTCGGGGACGACGGTGAGCATGCGGGCCATGTTGCTGTCGACGGCTTGGCCACCAGCTGTGAGAAGAAGGATGTTAGTTTAGAGTTGGCGAGAGAAGATAATCGACATATTGCCTTACCTTGCTCAAAGATCATGGCCATGGGACCGCACTCGTACAAGATACGCAGTTTGCCCTTGGGGGTCTTGGAGTCTGCAGGGTAGGCGAAGATACCGCCGTACAGGAGAGTTCTGTATGCGTCGGCAACCATGGAACCAATGTAACGGGCAGAGTAAGGCTTGTCGCCGTTCTTGATGGTCTCACACCACTCCTTGGTGGCGGCGTCCCAATACTTGCTGTTGCCCTCGTTGGTGGAGTAGATGGACCTCTTCTTGGGCATCTTCATGTTGGGGTGGGTAAGGATGAACTCGCCAAGGGAGTTGTCCATGGTGAAACCGTTGACGGGGCCGTCCTTCATGGTCATGACGAGCTGGGCAGAGGCACCGTACATGGTGAAACCAGCGGCAACGAGGTCGGTACCGGGGCGGAGGAGGTCTTCCTTGGTGCCCTTGGCGCCCTCCGCGAGTCTGTAGATACCAAAAATGGTACCAACGGAGACACCAGCGTCCAGGTTGCTGGAGCCGTCAATGGGGTCGCAGGCAACAGCGTACTTGGCGTTAGGGCCAGCAGGGAACTCGATGGCCTCGTCCTCCTCCTCGGAAACGAGAATGCGCACACGGCCGGAAGAGCGCATGGCGGAGATGAAGATGTCATTGCCAATCACGTCCAGCTTTTTCTGGTCATCACCGGTAGAGTTGGCAGAGCCTGCAAGACCAGAGAGGTTGATCAAGCTGGCACGGCGGATGTAGTAGGCGATCGACTTGAAGGAGAACTGGAGAGCGTGGCAAAGGAGGCTGTTCAAGAAGTTGTTAGTACGTGCTTTGATAAACATGCTCTCGATTCATTGCCAAAATTTGAGACTTACGTGAAGTCACCAGTGGCTTCAGGGTGGTTTGCCTGCTCCTCATTGATGTGTCTGGTGAGTGTGATGATGTCGGTGTTGATGTTCTCATTGCCAACGGCGCCGCCCTGGGAAGTAGACATGATTGCGTGGGTTTTTGGTGAAGTCGTGAAGATTCGTGAGGGTTTTGGGTATTATTGAGTCGTGAGAAAGGTCGCTGAAGGAGATTCGAAGTTCGAGGGGCAACCAATGCTTTCAATAATTTTTTAGAGGTGTTGGCAGCGCCTGGGAGGTTATGTTGAGATGATATCACAAAGGTGGAGTAGCAACGCTCTGTCCGGGTGACGACTTGGTGTGGAGCGATTGATCGATGCGACCAGAACAGGAATCACTCAAAGGCAGATGGGTTTAGGGGCCAGCAAACAAGGAAAGTCGACGAGCTCGGCCGCGAGATTGGGCGCGTGGTCATCTTTATACTTGCCTACTTCACATGGAGCTCCGCACGTCCTACTCTCCGTTCGACCTCCAGAGACGCGAATGGTCGGCGACTGTGGACGAGCGAGGGGCAATCGCGGGGGCCTGAGCAAGCACCAAAACACTAACATCTTCCGCCACGACCAAGCGATCACCAATGCCGGAGCAGACCGGAGTGGAGCAGGAAACCGAGTGTTGAGGGCCACGACGTGACTACTGTGTAATGCCCACGGCACGCCCACTTCACGGAAAAATCCTCCGCGTGTCTGTTAGCAGGAGAGCATCACAGCACGCGACATCATTTTGGCATCACAATTGCCTTGCTGTCGTTTTCCGCTTGGGCGGATGTCCACAGGTGGCAACCTGGAAAACATATATCGTCTTGCGACCCGTACACGCAGCCAGCTCCGTCGGTGTGATTTTCTCAGCGAGGCAGCATGTGATATATGCACTCTTCACGTCGGAGTCGGCATTCATGCGTTGATCACAGCTGTCAACCTCGGCCGCTTGTGATGAGCACAGGACCGAACAGCATTTTTGCTTCGCCTGCTGTCCGCGGGCTACTCACGGAAAATTACCATTGAGATACGATACCTACGTCGCTTCCGCCAGACTGCTGACTATTAAGCACACATCATCGTCTCCATTCGTCAAATATCACGCGGTCCATTTCGAAAGTCATCAGTTGCCGGCATTCCAGATCTCTCCCACCCCAAAGTTGCAAAACCAAAGACCCTGATGGATGTGCATCATCTAAATTTAACCACGTTGACCATTGATCTTCCTGCTCTCCTGAAGGATACATAATTTTCCCGTGTCCAGATCCCTTTCAGTCCACAAAAACTCCGTAAACCACACGACGTTCTTCCATCTCCCCCCCATGAAATCCTCGGGACTCGAGCGTCCAAAAGCCGAAAAGCGCGCGGCAATACTAATAGCCCACGCAGGCAACGGACGGGAGATGTCGGAGGTGTTTGATAATAATGCCAAAAATCATTTGCGCCCTTTATCGGCCTTGCTTCCTTCGTTTCCCCTGCGTGGCCCGAGAATGGGATTTCTTTACCTAGTCGCAGGAAGGCCGCTGGAGGGATATCTCGTGGGAATCGCAATACTTCCGCATAAAGCCGGCTTTGCCATTTTGTCCCTTTGCCCATGGTCGGAGGTGCTCCGAGCTCTTCGTGGATTGAGAGACGTGGACATCGGATGTCTTTTGCCAGGTACTCACTACTCATTGGGAGCCTTGGATGGAATCCCGTTTGGGTATGTCTGAAGCCGTCTGGTTTCTCTAAAATCTGACTGTCGAGAGTAGATTGGTGATGGCTGAAGTCAATAACGAGATCGCTATATTGCGGCAACATCGTTAATCTACTGAGGTCCGCAATATACTGGGGACGATCTACCTCACTCCCATCGGTCTTGCCGTGTGGTGTCCGTATCAAGAGCAATCTTGATATCTCGATTGAGAAATGTCGAATGGCAAGAGTCCGCGGAGACAGCTTCACATTGCAAGATTACGGCCATCATGTATCAGAAGATCTCCCACCGTCTGATGACGATAATTGCGCTCAATACGGACCTCCAAACAAATCCTAGGTCTTCCAAAACCCCAAATCGCAAATACAAGCACAAATGACCTAGAGACATACATCACCGAGAACATCTCTACAACCGAACCGGTAACAGGCCTGATTAGAGCCATGAAAATCACTGATACCTATCAATGACCACTATCGATAAAATCGAACCAGGACTCATTCACAGTCTTTTCCCTTCGACCTGTTCGAGATGTCAGGGCATGCAGTGCTTTCACCCTCACAGCTGTCGTGACAGCACAATATTATGTACCCACCATAACAACAACACCGCAGAAAACCGTCCAACCCTCAACACCAACCGCTCGGATGTCCCTGACCCAGACGAATATTTCGACGAAGCACTGCAGCATTGGTCCTGACGCAAGCCGTAGTATATCATCGCCCAAGATGGGAGAAAGGTGGTTAATTGGCCTTCCAGACAAAATCTCCGTATGTCATCGCGCCCACCGGCGACCCCGATGAACACCCCCAAGGTTTGACGTCCTTCAGCATCTCACCAGCAGCAGCGAACAATGCAAACGACATCTGCAAACTGCTTGTAAGAGCGTGTTCATGCCGGTCAGTCTTGCGCAGTTCAGCACGATCTCTGAGTTGCACGACCCTCCCCCCTCCCTCTCAGCATCTCGGCCTCAAAGAAGACAAGCAAGGGACGAAAGAAGCAGTGGCCGCACCCACCCACACGAAAGTCGCATGTACGGAGCCAGGGCACGCAACACGGCACGCACGACATCCACGACGAAACCCGGGAAATGCACATGCAATAGCGCATGCATGCATGCACGCCTTTTTCTCTCCTTGCTCGAGCAGCAATCGCTCGCTATCTCACACGTGACACAAGGGAAACAACGCAACATGCTGCCAACGATAGAGCACGACAGGCTCTTCAAGCACGCACGCGCGCGCGGGACAAGTTTCAGCCCGCGGGGTGGGTGACACGCATTCATGCATGGGAGAGGTTTGGGACGGTGCCATGTTGGTAGTAGGAGGTAGAGGGATGTAGCACTTGGTGGGGAGCGAGCGTGCGAGATCATTGGAGCCACGCGGTGGGAGCTTATAGGACGATACTTCCTACGAAGCAAAGAAGGTAAATCGTCCCGTGACCGCAGTTGCGCCATTGACGACGATTGTTGGCCCCCGAGTCGCGCGCGAGCATCGAACTACCACTTTCTACTAACGAACGGAAAATGTAGTAGTGCCTGAATGATGATTTTCTGCAGGACGGATTTCTTGCAGTAGGCGCTGCTTGCGCGATGATGGGCGAGGAATGGCGACATGGTCATGATTTTTCCGCCCTAAGACCGGGCGAGAACTTGCTACTACTTTGCTGGTTCAAGACCGGATGGGAAGGGTTTGCTGGCTTAGGCTGGTCACGCCGACTCGCGCATATGCAGGCGATCGGGCGCAGGCGAGTACAGAACCGAACGAGACGAGTCAGGGTTGGCAAGAGGAGTACGTAGGTACCTTTTTGCCTATGAAGAGTTAAGGGAAAAGTGGGAAGGATGGTATTTGTTGTGGCAGATTCTGTTATTGCAGACTCGGGGCTGGGCAAAAGATGGGAAATACTAGACGAGGATTAGAGGCGACGAGGAGAGAGGGTTCGAGACAAACGCGAAGAATCGGCGCTACGGAGTGGGGTGAAGAGGGGAGAACTTCGCATTTGTTATATGTTGTTATTATTGTGTGCATATGGTTTTTGTTGATCATCCACCTCGGAGCGGCAGGCGCTGGTGTGAAGGACGTGGCGTTGGCGAGTAGTGGGTGGCAGTGGAGTAATAATACAGAGTGGTGAGGAGAGGATTGGCTGGAGGAGGAGTGGTGTCTGTGGTGTTCTCTGCTCACCGCCTCCAGCAGAGGGCTGGCTGATTCTCGTTGATGGCTGGGGCTAGCGCACGATGGTGGGGTTGGAAGGAAGAAGAGAGACTTGTCGGAGCGAGTAGCAGCGAGGCACACGGCAGGGTCTAATCCTATCATGGATAAGCGCCCTTGGTCTTCCCAGCACACACCACTTCGCCTTTGCCCGCCTGCGCATGATAGAGCTGGAAACAGAGGTCTCTATAGCTGGTCGGGTATCTGATCTGTTATTATTCATCACGCTGCTATCAGGAAGGCACCACCCGCCCTGCCATGTAAGTGAGGTGAAATTAAAATCAACACGTCCTGCCTGTGGTTGCGACTGTTGCGCCGTACCACGATTATTCGAAACTGGTCTACCTACATATCTCCCTCTCCCATCTCACCCTCACCCCTGTACGCGCAAACTCCAAAACAACCCGAGACGTTGCATTTGTGTCCATCCATCCACTGCCATCCTCGCTCTCTTACATGCAGTACCCGTGGTCTGGCTGCCGATCGCTTAGCGCCGACGACTAAACTACAAGCTACATCCGGGCGACACACTACACTACACTACA
>MSJI02000056.1:0-16115 GCA_001931905.2 Cladosporium sp. IMV 00045
GAAAAAGAAAAAGAAAAGAAAAAGAAAAAGAAAAGAAAAAGAAAAAGAAAAGAAAAAGAAAAAAGCAAGCCCGCCGAGCTCATGGAAAAGCGTAAGGTATCGAGCACGCGATGGAAGGGAGACAAGTCGACCCTCTCAAAAAGAGGAAACATAATCAGCCGATGGCCCCCGATCCTCTCTCTCTCTCTCTCTCTCTCTCTCACCCGACCCCCCAAAATCCAAAAACCCGATATGAATCTCCAAAATCAGAACACGTCGAAAACATCTCCCCCCAACGGCCCGAACTCCCTCCCCCTCTCGCGATCCCACCGCCCCTCGACCCTCGCTCTATCCCCCCTGTATCCGACGAAACTATACGCCAGCTCCGCGTTGCGCACCCACACATCCCGCAGCACAACCTCATTGGCGCCAAAACAGCCCCCCAAAAACACCTCCTCCTTACTCGCAGTCGCGGTCGCGGATTTCGGCAGTCGGAAAGCCAGGAGAGTGTTCAGGTATGTTTCGCTCAGCGTGTGCGGGGAGGATATGGCGGGGGGAGGTGGTGGGGGTGGGAAGAGTGGGCCGGGAGGCAAGGGTGGAGGCGGCGGAGGCGGGTGTAGGTGGTTGTGGTTTAGGGTCGTGGAGTTGGACGGGTTGAGGGCGTCCGCGCGCTTGCGCTCGAAGATGTCTTTGAGGTGGAGGCGGGTTAGGGGGGGTGGGGAGGAGGAGGGGTCTTTGCTGCTGCTGCTGCCGCCGCGGAGGAAGGTGAGGATTTTGCTGAAAACGCCGGTGGTGAGGTTCATGTGGTTGAGGGTGAGGTGGGTGAGGTTGGGGAGTTTGGCGAGGAGGGCGAGAAGGGTTGGTTCGGTCAGGTTGGTGCCGTGGAGGGAGAGGGAGCGAAGGTGTGGGAGGTGCGCGGTTTGGCTGAAGGTGGTGAAGGCGGTGGTGTTGGGTTCCGAGTCGCTGTCGTGCCATTTCACTTCCCATTCGTGCAGGTGGAGTTTGGTCAGGTTGGGGAAGAGGGTGAGGAATTTGCCCAGGCTGGTTTCGAAGGTGCAGTCCGAGTCGTCTTCGTCGAGGAATGGGTGTCGGTGCACGTGGCATAGATTGTCGCCGTCGGGTTGGCGGAATCGCCGCGTGTTGCAGTTACAGCAGTAGACGTCGGAGTTGTTGCTGCCTCGCCCTGAGTTTATGGAGATGCGCGAGTAGCGGAGGGACAATTCCTGTACTCCAATGCCGACAGGACGTAGTCTTGAGATTGGCTTGTGTGTGAGGTACGATGCGAGTTCGGCGCATGTCACGCTGCACAGTCTTGTTTTTGAAAAGACATCGAGCGATTTGATCTCAAGCCCTGTCTTGACAAGTGCGTCCAGAGCTGTCGCAAGTAGGAAAGACTCCTCACTGGACGTCATCTTGTAGTCGTGAGCATCCGGCGTGTAGCGTGTCGTGGTCGATGTCACCACAGCCGCCGTCAATCGCAAGCAGGCCAACTCTCCATGCACGCAGTGGTTTTTGATCGCGGCGAAAGCCGATGAGAGCAAGTCCGGGTACAGTCCCCTTTCGACATTCCACTGATGCTTGGCTTGCTGCAGACGCAAAGTGGCAAGCTCTAGTCTGGAAGAGAAGCGCTTGTCGCTTTTTGTAAACTTCTTCTTGCTCCGACATGCCTCTTTGTGAAGCATGGCCTGGAAGGGTGGTTTGTAGAAGTCGTCGAAATAGGTGGTGCGCGGACCATCGGTTTGAGATGGATCATAGCAGACTGCAGTCAGGGTGAGGTCGCGGAGCTTGCGCGCGAGTGGAATGTCTGCTTCCAAAGCGTTGGTCAAAGATGCCAGACTGGATTCTGTGAGATCGACATTGCGGTGAGTGAAGAGCGCGAGGTAGCTGCCCTGCGATGCCTTGTCGCGCAACTCGCGACATGTCAGCCTTACAGAGCCAACCTCTTTGGTCTTGAGGTATGCGACGATTCTCTCGACAAGCTCGATTGGGAGGGTCGGCAGACCGGCCGTCATGTTAGTGTTCGTAGCTTTTAAGATGTTTTATCAAGATGAGGAAGTTTGGACGGCCCTTGTGTCGCGTGCAATAGGGCAAGGCAGATGTAAGCAGTCAAAACAGGCAGCTAAACCCCAACCGAAAGTGAGGCAGCTTTTGTACACCGGTGAAGAAAGCTCTGTACGCAGCTGTGTAACGCCACAGGTTGAGCTGTCCAGCGAGAAGCAGAGTGAGGCAGGACGAGTGGAGCTGAACATCTCGTAGAGAACGAGGATGCTGCTGCTGCAGAGGTACGGCCATATGTCACGGGTTTCATGCAGCTTATGGCGCCACAGAGATGCGGGCATCTCACATGCATTCGCTTCCGAACTGGGATTTGCGGGTCAGAACACTTGCAGCCTTCAGTGTGGAAATTTGTAAGGATGAGTTGCAGGATAAAATATATCAGAGGACCTGGGATTGGAATAAGTTCTTTTCATCGAAGAGATGGCACAAAATAAGCTGTGTGACGATGTCGCCAAATGCACAAGACTTGGAGATGAGCTCATAAAAGCCACTTGAAAGGAAGACAGCAACTTAGATCGTGATCCAAAGCTACAGCAAATGTAACAAAAAAAAAATTACGGCTTCATTCCTCACCGTTCGAGCGTCAGATAAAGGCTCCTGGCTTCAAGCCTGGCCTCCAAGTGTAGTCGGTGCTCACTCTGTACGAAGCGTTCAGACTTGGCTGCAGTAACAATCCTCCGTGTAAGTCTGGGGCCGATTGCCCGCTATGCGCAATCTCCACTGGTGATTTCGCAGCCGACAACTCAGCCTGTATGCTCGGATCGTACAAGACACTTCGCGGCTGGCTGAGTGTGAGATCTGAAAGAGCTCTGGCGGTGGGCTGGTATGGCTGACGACTTGCTCGGTATGAGGAATCGTCATGTCTAAGCGTCAGATCTTGATTACTAGGCAAGCTGCTAGCGTAGGAAAAGTCTAGAGGTGGGATCTGGGGTGCTTGGTCTTCGTGTGCCTCATGGATTTCGGTTCGACTGCGTGATTGTGAGCGCGCGTTCTCTCGTTGAGGGTTTGCATGTGTATGTTCCCGTACGTGATAGCCTGAAGGAACGCCGAGTTCTGGCTGAGATTGAGACGTAGGTGGATAGTCTGCACGTCGGCCTGGAGCAGAAGCAGTAGAATACGAGTCTGGCCCGAAAACGGTGTTTCCGTCGACCGGTGTGTACAGTTCATGTGGATGTTGCGTGTAGTCTGGGGGAGGTGCTGCCATGCCGTCCTCTCCTGCAGTGTCAGGCGAGTGGCCCAGCTCAGACAATTTGTCCACCACACTTTTGTGCGACTTTGTCAGATTCTTCTTGACGAAGCCAGTGAGAAGGATGTTACATCTCATGTCGACGTCTTCGCGAATGTACAGTCCTTCTCTTGGAGCCTCTGTTCCCAGCTCTAATGGCTCTCTTGGTTCTCCAGGCTCATTTCCGCAGACAGTCCATTTTCCACGCAAGTCCAGACCAGCTGGAGCGAAGGTGTGGGTTTGTATGCCGTTAGGTAGATCGTTGAAGCAGGCTTTGTAGGTGACCTCGCCTTTGTACAGACCGCCAGGAAGGTAGCTGATCTCGTCGGTGATTTCGTACCATGCACAGTCGAATTCATCGGCGGCAGCGTTCGACGGTGGAGTGGTCTCTTGCAGTCGAAGGACAAGTGGGTTGAGCCTGATCATCTGGACATGGTTGTGGAGCCAGGCCACAGCGGCCTTTCGCGTTACGTCTTTGGGGAGCGGTGTGATTGATGTGAGGAGAGTGTGTTTGAACATGGTGATGCTGCGGATTCGTGAGATTTGTTATGAGAGTGTGTTCAGCATAGGTACATGTGCGGTGTGAGAAGAAAGGATCGAAGAAGGATTGAAGAGGATGGAGGATTTGGCAAGGTTGATGTATGGTATGAGAGAGGAAGCGTGTGACGGTATAATGAAAAGGCAGATGGACAGCAGACCATGAGCGGTGTCGGCGAATGATATCGTTGGGTGATGTGTGGCTGTTTTGCACTTGCGACAAATGCGCAGCAGACGAGTGGACGTAGGATAGAGTACGGCACAGCAGTACATGCGTGCATCCGCGTTGTGTGAGATGTTCGATTATTATATCATGCATGGTCTATTTCTGGCCATCACCTCAGAGCTCAGCCACACGCCTCGGCTGGAGCAGTCCGAGAGGAATGTTGCAATCTTATCTTTTATCTTAAACGATCTTATCGTCATCTTACTCGCTTCACTTCATGTTCACGGATCAATGACGCAACTCTCATGCGCGAACTCAGATCGTCAAACTTGTCTCGATCATAACCGAAATGCCCAAACTGCTCCAACGTCTCCTCCACCGCGGCGAAATGGCTGTTGGCAGGTGTTTTCTGTGATTTCCCTTCGTCTCCCTGCAATGAGATAGACCGTACATCTTTGGACTGGACAAACAAAACCCCATCATCTTCAAAAACCTCCAGTCCCTCACTTCACCATGGTCTGGGATGTGATCGAGGCCACGCCGCCGCACGTCACCTACATCCTCATCCCGACATTCCTCATCTCCTACACCCTTTTCGCAAGATTCATCCGCAACCGCCTCCATCTTAGTGAGCCGCCCATTGCTCTCCTCTTTGGAGTCCTTGTTGGTCCGCGAGTACTCGGCTGGTTCACGCCGAGCATCTGCGATGTCAATGGATGCTCCGACAAATCCGCCATTGGGGGCTGGGAATGGGACGACACCGTCCTCCAGGAAGCCACCCGGATCATCGTGGGCATCCAAGTCTTCGCCGTCGGTGTTGAGCTGCCCAAGTACTACATGTCCCGTCACTGGCGCTCTGTCGCCATGTTGCTTGGTCCCGTCATGACCTTTGGCTGGCTCATCTGCGCTCTCTTCGTCTATCTGCTGTTCAAGACGGATGTGCGCACCGCCTTCGTCGTAGCCGCTTGCCTGACACCCACCGACCCTGTACTCGCCGCCTCCATCATCGGCAACAGCCAGTTCAGCAGTCGCGTCCCCAAGCGCATCAAGCACATGATTGCCGCCGAGTCCGGCTGCAACGACGGCATCAGCTTCCCTTTCCTCTTCATCGGCTTGTTCGCTCTGATCGAGAGCACAAACGCTGATGTCGTCAAGCAGTGGTTCTTGTTGACCATTCTATGGCAGTGCCTCTTTGGCATCTTCATCGGCATGGTAATTGGTTTCGTCGCCAACAGAATCCTCCGCTTCAGCGCAACTCGCAAGTACATCGACGAACCCGGCTTCACCGTCTTCTACCTCCTGCTCGCCACACTGAGCGTCGGCATCGCCAGTCTCCTCGGCACAGACGACTTCCTCGTGGCTTTCGGCTGCGGCTACGGCTTCGCTCGCGACGGCTGGTTCAGCAAGCGCACGGAAAAGACTCAACTGCCAGACATCATCGACCTGCTGCTCAACAGCGCCATGTTCGTGTACCTGGGCGCCGTCACTCCATGGCACACCTTTTCGCCGGAATCCATCACGCCCAACATCACGCCCGGCCGACTCGTCGCTTTCCTCGTCCTTGTCCTCCTTTTCCGCCGCATCCCCATCGTCCTCGCCACCTGGCGCTGGATCCCCGACATCCACACCTGGACCGAAGCGCTCTTCTGCGGCCACTTCGGACCCATTGGTTTGGGTGGACTCTTCCTCGCCATAGAAGCTCGCGCGCAGCTGGAAACTGGCACTTCCTCGCCTCTGCCTCATCCGCCGCACTACGGCAGACCGTACACTGATAAGGAAAAGACCATCCAGATCATCTGGCCTATTGTGTGCTTCATCGTTTTCGGCTCGACGCTCGTGCACGGTTTGAGCGTGCTGGTTCTCGCTGTTGTGTCGCACTTCTCACGTCCCAAGCATCGTAGGGCGGGTTCTTTGGCGACTGAGACTGATCCTTTGAGTGGCATGGTGCATGACGTTGGAGGTGGTGAGAGTGAGCCGGAGAATGAGAGTGAGTTGGAGGATTAGCTTTCTTCTTGCACGTGTAATTTCTCTGGATGTAACTACTATCTACTATGTAAATGTATGTAAACCGATATCGCCACGCCGTGGCCTTCTTTCTGTAAATTCGTATGCATTCCTGCATCTTCCATTTATTCTCTCATTTGGTGAATTGTCTTGATTTGGTTTTCTGGTAATACATGTTCTACTCCTTTGCTCCTTATGCTGTGATACAAGTCGTATTGATCTGACCACTATTTCTCTTCGTGGTATGCCAATCTGATAATCCTCGCGTCTCCAGTATGCTGTCTCGTATCCTTCGAAACTTGGCCTGACTCGATCTTTGGAGAGAGCTGTTTGTCGTCGACCGCGAAAGATTACACAGAAAAGCGGTTTGATTCCCGCATGCTCCCAGCTCCAATCCTGCTCTGGTGTCTATCGGGGCTCTGTATGTTCGAACTTTTGCTCCTTCGCGATTCTGCTCAATTAATGATCAGACACTCCCAGCCTCTCCATAACATACTACAACAATACCACTTTCAACCCTCACACAGCAGACCTCGCCTCCACCACCGCCCTCAAACCAGTCAACCCGACCCAAACGGCCTCCTCAGTCCTAATCGTCCGGCTCCCCTGCCCAGGAACAAGATTAACCCAACGATCGAAAAGCTCCCTGACCTCGCTCACGCCCGCCCTCTGCAGTTCCCTATCCGCCTGCAGCGCCGCCTCCAAACCCGCCACACCGCCAAAAACAACGACCAAATGCTTCCAATCCGGCTTGACATACGCCTCGCCGCTCTCCCTGTCCAACAGACTCCCCACCTCAACACCCCTCTCGCTCGTGCCCACACTCATATCATACCCGCCATCAAAAGGACACTCGGTGAAAACCTCCCCCAGCGACCCCGCCTGCCTCACACTATACCCCCAGTAATACCCGGCTTCCTCGCGGGGCACATCCGGCGCCACCGCCTCTCCCTCCCCACCCTCTACCTCCGGCACTCTCACCGTCAATCGCGTCTTCGCCTCCAACTCCACAGGCACCCTCACCCTCCTCTCCCACCCAACATCCAATTCCGCGCCACCCCCCTGCGCCTTCCCAACACTAACCCCCTCTCTAAAGGGACACCACTCCTCCCGCCTCAAATGATGCGGTATGTCCAAACTCGGCAGGGCGCCCGCGGTCCGCAAGTCGGGGTGCATGGGGAAGAGTGCGCGGCGCAGGTGCGGTGGCGTCTCCAGGTAGGAGAGAACGTGGTACAGGAAGAAATTGGGGTCCGAGTAGGCGGTGTAGCCGTCGCGTTCGGGCGCGCGGATGGGCGCCTGCCCGTCGTTGAAAATCACGATTTCGTCCACGCAGAAGACGGCGGCGGCGCGGGCAATTTGGCCCGCGAGAGCGTTCTTGGAGTCGTGGGTGGAGCAGCTGGGAGCAGGGAGGGTTAGTGGGTGGTGCGCTTGGTGAGGCGTGGAAGGGTCGGTTTTCTGCTTCTTCGGGTTCTTTCTTTTTTTCCTTGTCTTTTTTGAAGAGAAACCGGAAAAAAACCAAGTATCATTGCAATCAGACTTACTTCGCAATAATACTCCCCGGCAGCGCCAGACTGAGCGTATGCTTCCTGCCCTTTGTCGGTTTGAACACCGCCGAAGGCCTTGATGTGTCCACAGCTGCTGCTGCCGGCTGCTGCTCGTCGGAATTGAGCTTGCGTTTCTGTATTGTTTTCATCATCGTCAGGGAGAAGTTCGTATGGGTTTGCGTTCAGTGATTAATTTTTGTTGACTGACCTTTTGCGGTGCCATTTTTCTCTTCTGATCAGGTTTTCTTTCTGCTTCTTTTGACTCGATTTGCTCGAGAGATCTCAGGCTTTATGGTGGGATTGGGTAGTTTAAATTATTGGTCGTACATTAATTCCAGTGGCGTCGTGGTAGGTAGTGGACTTTTTTCATTGCGAAGTTCGGTTCGGTTTTTGGGATGGACGTCGGCGCCTTCCCCGAGCCCTCTCGAATCGCTCGCTGCTTGAGGCTTTAGGGTCAGGGTTGGGGTCCAGCATGTGTAGTTAGATGTTCCGATGGATACATCGATATTTCTATGTATCTACTATATATACCCAAAAGTTTTGTGACTGCTGTAGTCAAAAATTGAATGAGAAAAAGATGTTTCTCAGTTCATGGAATTGGTGAACAAAAAGAAGTACATCAAGAATTTTCCAACGGTGGGGTTTTGGTTGGAAAGATGACAATATGCTAAACTCACTTCAGCTTTCACGAATGAAACCAAATACCATGAAACGACCAAGATATTTCATTCATGGATACATGCACATAGATGAAGACAACAATTGAAAGCTCATACCCGCCCCAAAATCCAAATACCGCGCCAAATCGCTCATCATAAATACGTGCGTGTGCTTGCTTACGACCCCAATAAATGCCCAAGTAAAAAAAATCCAAAATCGTAAATAATACAAGAAGGACCCAAAAAAACCAACAATTAAACCACATCAAGCAGGAACCTTCCCATTCGCATACTTGACCGTCCCCAACGGCCTCCTGGCCGCCGAAGGCTTCTTCGTCGCACGAGACGCCACGGCCTTCGCTTGCGCGGCACCATTGACAGCACCATTGACAGAAGCAGGCTTCGCAGGCGCCGGCTGCCTAGCGGTAGGATTCCTCGGAGCGGCAGCGCCATTAACGCTCTTCGCTTTCGGCACAGCGGCTTTCTGACCTGGCAGCGCAGCGCCTTTCTGCTGCGTGCGTTTTGCGGCGGCGTTGCGCAGGGTAGAACCCGCTTTCTGCACGGCCATGGTGCTGATGGGCCGGGTGACCATGGCTTCTGCTTTGGCGAGGGGGAGGGCCTGTTGCACGTCTTCGGGGTTGCGGGGGAGTTGGGTGGTTGCGCCTTTGCGCACGGCGGCTTGGGCTTGTTGCGAGAATTTCGAGGCGTTGTTTGCTGTTTCGCGAGAGATGGGCGCGTTTGCCGCCGGGGCTTTGGAGGCTTTCTTCGCCATTTGGGAATTGCCGGCTTTTTCGAGGGCTTGCTTCATGCCGGCTTGTGTGGTGGGCGTGTCTTTCATGAGTTTGTCGTAGAGCGGTTTGTGGAGGGGTTTCTGTCTATTGGCTGCAGAGAGGGCTTTGCGAATGGCGTCTTGGCTGGTTGCTGGCATGGTTCCGGCGCGTGTCAGATCGGCTAGGTTCAGGTGTTGTGCCATTGCCACTTTTCCGAGTAAGGCGTCGAAGTTGATGGGGTCTGTCAGATCGACCTGGGATAGGGCGCCGGCTGCTGATGTGATGGGTCCGAAGATGCTGAGGAACTCGTCCCATCCGCCTCCTCTGACCTCTGTAGAGATGGCTTTGGCATGGCTCGGTTCTGCCTTCCCCTCTACTGCCTTCAGCGCGGATACGGGATCGTTGCTGGGGAAAGAGCCGAATTTGTAAAAGTACTCAAGCAGATAGTCTTTCTCCCGCCAGCGGTTGTTGAGCCATCTGCCGAAAGCCTCGTCGCTGTCAGTCGGAATGTCTTGAATGCGGTAACGTCGCCAGTACATATTGACAGACTTTGGTGGTCTGCCTTCAAAGAGGGATGATCTCAAAGTGAAGATGTCCTGCCCGTACATGCCATTCGGGATGCCTTCGTAGGCGATGGTGCAGTCGTATAGCCAATTCGTAGTCTGTCGTAATTCGTTCAGGCAAAATTGCAAGCCAGTGGTTCGCGGCAACAGCTGATGTTTCATGTCTTTCGTGCCAGTCTTTTCCGCCCAAGCAGCGGATTTCTGTCTTGTGACCCCAGACAGATTCGTGCCTTCTGGGAAAATCAACAACCACATGGGATCCTTGGGATTCTTCAGGTGGTTCAACGCTCGCTTCACGCGAAATCGGTCGGTTTCCCATTTACGGCTGAGAAAGATAAAGTTGTAGAATTGCGCTCCCCAGCCGAAGATAGGGAGATTCTTCAAGGACTCCTTCAAGATGATGTAGATGCGGCCGTGCATCTTGTTCGTGTAAGCCACCCACCACAGATACAGCCAATCGGTATACAGCTGGTGGTTGGCCATGAGCACAAGACGATGAGGAAAGTTGCATTTCAAAGTGCCGTCATCCATCTGATAGAGTTGACCTTTCATGCTCTCGTCGCCACTGACGCGAACGACAGTGGGAGCCCACCATTGGGTGATGGTGGTCATGAGCACGGCGAAAGACTCCTTCGTCCATGCCATATAGCCATCGTAGAACTTTGGGTCGACCAGCTTCAGCGGCGCTCCGATGAACTGAGAGGCCGATATGGCCATGATGCCCGACACGAAGGTCGAGATGGCCGAGAAGGCACGCTCGGCCTGGCCCATACCGCCATGTTGGATGGGATTGGGATTGTTGACGCCGGACTTTGTCAGACTGAGGCCTGCCCTGCCGGCGTCTGACTTTGTCGTCGAGCTCTTGGGCATCGCGCGCGCCGCACAGGTGTGGCGGTGTGGTGTGAGACGGATGCCACGCAAGGAGAGAGATAGGCTCGAGAGGCTGGCGCCGTCTGGCCGCGGACTACTGCCTGGCAATTAAGCGCTTGGGGGGTTATGCGAGATGCTTAAGGTCCACCAGTCTCCATAGCAGGCTTCGAGGATGGACGCGGAAAGAGCGGTGGTTGTTAGTTTGCCGGTACCTGATACTGGGCTGCCTTGGACTATTGTAGAATGGAGTTTAGCACGGAAACTTGGAATAGCAGCAGAACGGCTGGGTGCTACGCAAACGGGTCCACGCGCGTCATTCACTTGCAACCCCCCCTTGGACGGCGAGGACGGATGCAAGGCTCCGTGCCAGGCTGGTTGGCTCGCCAGGCTTCCCTGAAACGCGCTGCATCGAGGCGGGCGCGCGCTGGAACGTTCGATCAGCCAGAGCTAGTGCGGAGTAGATTGAGGGTCTGGCTCTCATAAGGGTGATAACCAGATGAGCCCCGTGAGCCCCTTCTCCTTGTTCATAGAGGGGCTGATCATGATGACTGCATCCGGTATATGTCAAGAATGAAAGACGTGTCTGCACGTGTTGGAAGATGGGTGAGATGGTGGGCTGAGTAGTGGAGTGGCGATCCAAGTCTTCTTCAGGCGTTCCGTGAGGAACATTCACAGATCAGACGCACGTGACAGAGGCCGGCCATGAAGTGAACATGCTTGACTCTGCATGTCCTCAAAGCAGAAGCACGTGCTCGTGTATTATGGCCGGAAGCGAGAGAGAGGTGGAAGTGAATGCAATGATGGTGCACAGACACGACGGCTTTATTATGCGCTGTGGGGTCGCTGAATGGGGCTCGGCGGCTGACGGACGCAGCGGGCGGGCTTGCAGGCACTACTCAGCCCCTTGGGAGGCCACGTATCGAGTACAAAGAGGCGGCTGCCTGCCCTCTCGACTGCAACTTGTCCTCATCGACGACTCATCTCCCACTAAGTTAGGCTCCATCCAGTTACAGAAGACCCTGCCTGTAGACAATCAATACACCATGGAGGCCGCCACCGTCCCTCAACCCCATTTCTCTTCCCCATCCATCACCCACTTTGACGACAACCACCACATCACCACCACCATGGACTCAAATCCCTCCCCACCACAGTACCTCAAGATGGAAGATCTCCAGGGCGCCTCGTCGCCATCACCTAATTCAGTTCCCGAGCACAACAGCAACAACACCACATCCGCTCGCGGCCAGTCATCACAGGAATCCCCACCACCCGTCATCATCCAGAGCAAGCCCGCCAAGAAGAGGAAGTCTTGGGGTCAGGAACTCCCAGAGCCCAAGACTACTCTTCCACCGCGCAAACGCGCAAAGACCGACGATGAGAAGGAGCAGCGTCGCATCGAGCGCATCAAGCGCAACAGAGCCGCCGCCCACAACTCGAGGGAACGCAAGAGGCAAGAAGCCGAGACGCTGGCCGTCTTGCTCGCCCGTGCCAACGCCGAACTTGAGGCATACCGCAAACTGCACGGCCCTCTCCCTTCAGATGTCGTCCTGCCCGAAGTGCAACTATGCACCGAAGGGTATGTATCTTGTAGTGAAGAACCTCCCAAGCCAATCATCACTAACACTTACCGCAGTGAATCATCAACACCAGCTCCCTCCCTCGTGGCCTCTCGCGGTTCTTTCGACGCCGCCACGAGCCCTGCATCACCCACAGACACCGTCCTCAGCAACTACCCCACCATCAAACAAGAACCCACCGACCTCCCAACCACCATCGCACCGCCTGCTTTCGAAGCACTGGACCCCAAGTCCGCCACGCTCCCGCACCTCGACGAGACACAACATTCTGCAGCAATGTTGTGTGACCTGCAGTGTCCGTCGAGCCTGCGCAGGAGCCGGACGTCAAATCCCTCGACCACCTCCAGCAACCCTTCTTCGACATGTCCAGTCAGTTCATGGTGGACAAGCCTCTTCACGACTCTTCTTGCGTTCCAGCTACGGACCTGCTACCAGCAGATCCTGCTAGCCATCTGGACTCTTTCTCCTTCGAGAATGGAGCGTATGATTCGGGCTTCGACGATTCGCTCGGCAGCAATCCGTTCTCGTTCGACGACTTCGTCCACGACGATGCCGTTACTTTCGCAGTCGACCACGCCGCTGGCGCAGCCTAGAGCAGCGACGGGCGTGGCAACGCGAAAGGGCGCTCCTACCACAGCGCATCAACAGCACTCCTCGACGACGATCTCGCGAACGGGCGCGGACAATGCCGCCAGAGCGAATACCAGAAGCTCACTTCACACGGCGTTAGGGGAGGACGAGGAGAGCGGCCAGCATTTGGGAGACAATTGATGATGATGGAGTTTTTTTGTCTTAAAGGCGTTGATTCTTCTCCTCAATCACGCAGGAAACCTTTGTACCATTAGCACCCAAAAGCATGAGCTAGATGACCTTGATATGAATCATGTTCCACCTTCTGAACCATCTTTCTTCTCAATTCCATCGTGTCATGTGTTAGAAGCGACTCGAACCTTTTTGTGACAGCTGACCTTTGAGAAGAACCAGTCCTACTTGAATTGTGTGTTTTCTGTCATACTAGTATATTGCTTCCCAACAGATCCTTCTTGATAAGGTACCTTAATAATGACTTGTCTGTTGGACGCTACTTTAGGTCCTGCTACCGAGGCTCGTGAACGACAGACAGCACGCCAGCGGCTTTTCACCCTAGTCACCTTGTTGAAGGACAGCTCTTGCATTTTTGAAGTCCCGGAAAAACTCTCAAGATGTGGAAAATATGCAATGTAATCCTCAATATCAATCTCACACGGTGTAGAAAGCAAATGAAATACACAAGATCGCAATCACGTGAGCAGGCCGACCGCGCCGATTCGCCGCAAGCAGGGCTACATCGTCATTGGCTCTCCTCTCATCAACTTTCTCGACGAACCCCAAGTTTCAAGATACCACATTCATCTCTTCTCCAAACCACCACTACAACTCTCACGACCAACTCTCCGCAAGAAAGAAACCTCACTCCTTTCTTCTTGCTCATTGCCTCCAGTTTTCATGCGCCCAATCGCCCGCCAAAGCGCGCGCTTGGCCAGCACCAGCACCCAGCGCATCCGAGCATCCTCCCCACGCAGCCCATACTACGCCTCTGCGACCTCTACACCCTCCCAAGCACAGTCACATCCGCAGACGCAGCAGCGACGAACCTTCCACGCCACCCCCTCTTCCCTCGCCGAGTCAAGACCCCCCCACGGCTCGCCGGAACACCAACGCGCGCTCGAAGAGCGCCGAGCAGCCGATGAGGCGCTGAGACAGCAGCACCAGCAGCAGCAGGACCAGCATGGACTTGAAAGCGGAGCGGAGGCGCGCAGACCCGGCGCGGGAAGGCGCTCGTTGAGGCAGCGCAGGGTTGCGGATGTGCCGCCGCCGCCGCCGGTGCCGGAGTGGTTTTTGAGGCAGAATGTGGTGCTTGTGCAGGATGGCGAGGAGGATGGCAGTGCGAGGATGGTGAGGTGTGTGGATTCCAAGACGGGGCATACGCTTTTCACTGTGCCTTTTTATCCGGGCGAGGCGCAGGAGGAGAAATCGAAGGCTGAGGCTGAGGAGGCGGGCAGGAAGGCGCAGGAGGAGCAGGCCAAGCAGGCTAGCATACCGGGGATTAGCATGCTGGGGGATAATTTTTTCCAGCAGAAGTTTGGTGGTCAGATTCCCCCTGTGCTCGAGTCGAAGGAGGATTTGCCGCTTGGGTTTAAATTCCCTCAGGCGGCGGACTTGCAGGCGTCGAAGGATCCTTTGGCCTGGACTCTGCTGGAGACGGAGGCGAGTGTGAGGGCCGCGATGGGCGCGTCGGCGCAGACGGGAGCGGCGGCTTCGTCGCACGCGGCGTCCAGGTCGGATATTCACTTGCACTGCCCGGACTCGAATGCGCATGTTCAGATGGATTATTATGTGCGCGACCTCGCGCGGATCTTGCACGCGGACCTCATCACGCTGGACGCTAATGATATTGCGGATCTCACGAGCGACTATGTCGGCGGAGGCAGCGACTTGCCTGGATCTTTCGGCACGCTGGCGTACGACGTTTACGATGGCGCCGTGGCGAATGGTCTTGCTATCCGTGGAGGAGGAGTGGGCGAGCAGCACGAGGCTGAGGAGGAGGATGAGGAGGGTGAAGATGATGAGGCGGTCACTCCTCAGGACTCGATGAACCTGGGGCATTTTGGTTCGTTTGATGAGTTAAGGAAAGCTCTTGGTGACAAACGACACGATATCAACAAGGCTCTGGGCAACTTTGGTATTGCGGGAGTCAGTGTTGGTCTCCCTCAGGGTATTAACCCGTATGCCCCACCTGCTCGCCAGGAGCCCGCGCAGACCAAGAAGACCGACCCTGCGGATTATGTCACATGGGACGACGCAAGGCTTCTGGCCTTGCTGAATGGACTTTTGGATGCACCCAGCGCCGCGAAGGCTGCCAACTTGGGTCAAGGATCGCAAGAGGCGAACTCGCACTTGGAAGATGCTGACAGTAAGACAGAAACGCCTTGGGCAGTCCGCGCAGGCAGCATGGTGGCAGGTGTAGCCAGCAAGATCGAGTTTGCCAAGTCTGCGGCATCTACTGGTGGCAAGTCAGACAACGTACCATTGATGAATCTTGACATGGTGGACCGCGAGAGTGCTCAATCAGACTTGACCAGTCAAGACAGCAGGAAGACCATCGTTCAGGTTCGTGACCTCAAACAGATCCTCGGACACAAACTGGGCGAGTCCATCATTAAGCGCCTCGTGCGGGTGGTCCAGAAGCGCAGAAGGGCGGGAGAAGAGGTCGTGATCATTGGCACAACCGCCGAGGAAGTCACTGGGCCACTCGATAGCTTGTTCGACATCAACGAGGACTCGCCGTTCCGTTTGATCGTCGTTCCTCCATTGTTCGACATGAGCGCGGCGGAACACGCTTCTTTCGAGGCGTCAGCACTTCCTCCGCCCTATCGCTCGATACACGACGCTCCATCGTATGACAGGATCGCGAGCGTCAACCTCCGTCACGTCAGCAGCATGATGCGTCGGTTGGGCCACGACTTGGATTCCAGGACTATGGAGGAGTCTTTCAGAGAGCTCAAGATGCCTGGAACGCACATTTTGAGCGAGAAGATTTTGCCTCAGGGTGAGATGCAGAGGCTTGTTTTAACTGCTATTGGACTTTCTACATCTCACGCTCAGAGCGATAGCGTCACGCCCATACACGTTGCGTTGGCCACTGCGATCCTTTCTAAGGCTGACCACGCTGTTCATTCCTGGACGTCGTTCCAGGAGGCTCAGCAGCGTAAGAACAATCCCTTCACGAAGGCTGCGCCCACCGCAGGCGGCGCAGGCGCACCTGAGAAGACGCCTGGCCAAGCTCGCATTGAGGGTATCAAGAAGAACTGCAACCAGCACGAAACAAGGTTGCTGGCTGGTGTCGTTGACCCGGCGAACATCAAGACTGGATTCAACGATGTGCATGCCTCGCCTGATTCCATCGAGGCTCTCAAGTCGATGACTACCCTATCACTGCAACGCCCAGACGCCTTCGAATACGGTGTTCTAGCCAACGACCGCCTCACCGGCCTCCTTCTCTACGGACCCCCAGGAACAGGCAAAACGCTCCTCGCCAAAGCCGTCGCGAAGGAATCCGGCGCGACGGTGCTCGAAGTGAGCGGCGCGCAAATCTACGAGAAATACGTCGGCGAGGGCGA
>MSJI02000057.1:0-18666 GCA_001931905.2 Cladosporium sp. IMV 00045
AGTCATTGTGGCGGTGGCCTGGCTGAGCACACCTGCTACAAACCTGCTCCTTGGTGCACGAAAAGGCTTTGTGTCCGAGGCTTAGACATCTGAAGCACTGCATCGGTCCACGCCTGGGCTCGAACACCCGGGTGAAGGCCGATTCTCCGTCCACAATGAAGTATTGGCCCTCCAGAAGCCTCGCGGCGTCTGCGCGCTTGGTCACGTACACGACCATGGATCCGTACGCCTTTTGTACGTCCTTCCGGCTGAGCCACGATATCTTCGCAATCCTCACCTCGTTCTCCTTCTCCAGCATCTCCACGGCGCCCGTTCGAAGCTCGCCGTGCTCGTCCAACACTGCCGTCCGGCACGCATTGTCCACCTTGACCGGGTACCACTGATCTCGCAGCACGCGCGACCCCACCGCTTTAGTTTTCTCAACCACCTCCTTCACCCGTGCAAGCTCACTCTCATCTCGACAAGTGACGCGGATACGGGCAGCATGACGAGGGTCCCTCGTGACTGCCACGCACCGCCAGCCGCTTCCTTCCTCTCCTTCACGCATCTCTTTCTCGATATTCTGTCTGAGCTTGCTCGCACTTGCATTGTCCCTCTCCGCCTCTTCCACGTTGGTCACGTCCACGGTGCAGTACAGCGTATCCGTGAAAGTCGATGGGGTCGTCTGATTGGAGATTGTCCTGAGGTTGCTAGGGCGGCTGCCGGGCGGCGTGCGCGCGACATCGGCATACGATGGGTTCGGGCTCGAGTGTTGGACGCTGGATAACTGCTTTTCGACAATGGCCGTTACCTGCTCCTGTACAATGCTAGTGACCTGTTGCTGTACGATACTAGTGACCTGTTGCTGAACGATACCAGTGACTGTTTCGGTGACAATCTTCATGACTTCTCGCTGCACGATACTCTTGACCTCTTGCTGTACGACCTGCGTGACTTCCCGGCGCACTACCTCACTCACCTGTTGTTGCACCGCTCTCTTAACTTCTTCCCCGATGGCATGTACGATTTCGTGCTGCACGGTGACCTTCAACTGCTCTTGCACCACCTCTCTGACCTCATCTGCCACAGCCTCCTTTACTTGCCCGACGTCCGGTACCTGGTCGATGGCCTCCTGGACCAGCGCGAGGCGCTCGTCGACAGAATCGTGCACGCCGGCGATGGCCTTCAGTATCGTCTCCAGCCGAGACTCTTGGACATCGCTGCTTTTGTCGGCGCCTTGACTCGGGATCCTCTCCCTTGCCAGCGTGCCTCGGTGCAATTTTCTGTAGTCAATCTCGGTGCGCGAAGCTCGCGGCCGGCCCAGACGTGCCACTCCCGGCGACGCGCTGTTGTCAGGTTGCGGCAACGGGCGCGCAGCGGCGGCCATTGATGGATATGCCAACTAGGCACAATATTTACTTAAAAAGCGTCCTTTTTCTCAATAATAAAAACAAGCCTCCAGGAGTCTGATCAGGAGTGCTGGTAACGGCGGTCTCTACGAGAGCTAATCATGATACAGAATATATAACCTACTCCAGTATTCCCCCCGGGAAAAGCGACGCCTTTTCGACTACTTGGCTCGTACCTGTATCTTTCCCTGAGCTGTTCAAACTCCCCTAGTAGGCTGTCGAAGGTCGCCAGTTGTTCCCACAATGCATGCTTTGCGTCATTGTCTGCTTGCAACCTTAAAGAAGCATGCTTTAGGGGTGACCGTACCTCAAGCAATCGCTCCAATTCCGACCAGTCGGCAGCATCAAGACAGTCCGAGGAGGAAAGCCGATCAGAATCACTCAGTGATCGGAAGTGTGTTTGATACAACTCAAGGGCGTCGCGGAGCTTCATGGCGCGCTCGATCATGTCGCAGCTACTGTTCCACCTGATGCCGCCGTTGACAATCACTCGATAGATCCGGCCGTCGTCGGGATCGGCGTCGACGTTTTGCTTCATCTCGAAGAAACGTCGACGTTTTAGTGTCTTTTGGATATGGGTGACTAGGTTGTGGAGTTTCCCGGCAGGGCCTTTGCGACGCCACGTCTGAAGTGCTCCTTCTAAAGGCTCAGACCGCACAACTGCTTCGAAAGCGGCTACATGGCGGCTGTCCGAGAGGCAGTCTTCGCGCTCTTCCTGATCGATTGCGTCATTGTCTGTCCCGTATAGCACCGCTTTAGCCACGAGACTAATCACATGTGCACCGCAGCGCAGGCGGTTGTGTTCTGGATCAATTTCCAGACTACCGCTTAAAACCCTGATCGCTCGGTCGTTTGCCGCCGCGTTGTCCGCCATGAAATACTCCACTTTTTCGGCAATGTCGAAGTCGTTGATCACCCGCAAGACCTCCTCCGCGATGCTTTCGCCGCTGTGCGATCCTCTCGTGTCGCGCAGACTGAGAAGTATGGCGCGCGGACAGAGAGAGCGGCATCGAGATAATGTGCAGTCACTTCGAGAAAATCCAGGCCGTTGTCAGCGGTCCAATTGTCGAAGGAAATTGTTATGCTACTCGCTGCCTGACTCAAGGACTTTTCGATTTTCTCCTTGGCAGCAGATGCTGCTTGCATGATCCAATCTCGGATCGTATTTGCGCTGGTCGGGACCATGTTTTCTAGTCGAGGGTTTTGGAAGGTCAGCAGGAATAGATGTGATTGCGAGCTCGCCTGTCGTAACGATTGGTTGGTCGTCACTGCCCATCGGACGAAAGCATCAATCCATCCTTTCTCATTGAAAGTCGAGTGATCGGCCGTGTGCTGGCGATCAACGTAGTCAAGCAAAGAGCCTGCTCGACGCTTCAAACCTCGGTGCATCTGTTGTCCTTTGAGATCGAAACCATGTCGCTCCATGTGACGTCGTGCCGGTGTGGTCGAGGCAGCTGCGAGGATGTAGTCCTTATGCGGATGGTGCACGGAGTCGGCATGACATATCGTACAGAGCCAAACGAGGCTGTAGTCGCTGTCTCGTATCAACGCCTCTCCGTGTTTCCATATCCAGCTTTCCCGCGGTTTCTTCGAGGGCGGTGCGGGCGCGTAGCCACTGAGTTCCGCGCCAGTAACTAGCAGACCACCTTCGTTTTGACGTCTACGCTGCGAGAGTGCAGTGTATGGTTCCGTTGTGCTCACTGATGTGTCTGCCATCGTGGCGTAAGTCGCAGTGAATGCTTGTTGGCTTTGTTCGGCGGCGCTTTGTCGAGTCGGGCACAAAATTGCGGGACTCGCGTGTCGCCGCGTCGCGTGCGTTGCGCGACAACCAATCAGAGGAGCACGGGTCCCGGCTGAGCCTTGATAGGGTCAGGGTTGGGGTCAGAGGACGAGATTTGGAATTTATTACATTCAATGCTAAGAAAGGTACAATGTCTGCAGACAGTCTGCAGACAACAAGAAAATGTCTGGTCTGCTTATATAATAGTTTTGCCGTTGTCTGTTCGTCTGATTACGTGATCAGACAGACAGACTGTCTGTCTGTGTCTGTCTGATGAACACCCTGTCCGAGGGCACTTTGGGACGGGATCTATGCCGGCACACGCACGATGCCCATTGGCTGTGAGCCACCGCAGAATCGGCTACACACTTCCAGGAGACATGGGTTCTGCCGCTTTCCCTCGCAAGCAAAGGAGCTCACTCTGTCACCGAGAATCTTTTCCATGCTCGTACTATCAAGCCCACATTTCTCGCCGCCCATGCCAGCCTTCTTAATGGAAGCCATTACCCACCAAGGTACGGCTGACTGGCCCTTTTCCTTCCCAGCTTGGCTCGACCACTCAATCAACCGGGGCTGAGACCGCATCTACGCAAGTTTGCAAATAGCTCCAGCCATTTACGTGGACAATAGGGCATGCGTGGAGAAAAGCCAGGCGTACTTATTATTAGCATGTCCATTGGCATATGACCACAAAACAAACGTTTCCGAGGGTGGTCGAGATTGACCTCACTCATGCATCATGCTGCGTCATGGCTTCATGCATACAATCCTTGTCGGTAGGCCATGCGCCCTTGATAGAGCTTACCGTGAAGAAGGAACATCAAAATCGCCCTCGCCCCTCCGCTTGATCAGCGTGCAGCCCGTTCGCAAAAGATCATTCGCCACAATCAGAGCCAGCCCCACATCGCAACCGCTTTCTTTGCTTTCGGTATCACGCTGTGTCTTCTGCCTTCTACCATTTTAGACGACTTCGACCGAACCTGATCGCGTGTCGTCGCTCTAAATCCTTACGTCCTGAGTCCTTTTAGCCACCGCGGTTCAGGACCAGCACCCGCAAGCTTGGGCGAGAGGAACCGTTGTGGCTGTCACGAGCAGGCGGCTTTCCCCCACTGCCATTGCTCGCGCGAGCAAACTTGTCCAAATCGCCCCCGGTTGGTGTCGGCCGAGCCACGAGGCATAATTCCAACCTCTTCCTGTGGTTGAGGTCCCATGTGAGGCTTCCCAGCGTACACTGCAACAGACGTGTTGTGTTGGGACATATATCGAGTTGTGGAGGCGGCGCCGGGAATGCGAATAAGTATGTATCATCCATCTCCTCGAAGCCTGCCTCGCATTGAGGCAACGTATGCTGAACGCATCCAAGCAGAAGACGATACGAAACAGACGACTCCTTGTTCTTGCTTCTTGGATTTGTAATTTTACTCTAAGGCTCGGGTACCCATTAAGTCGACTGATGCCCATGGACTACCGTCTGAAGATGTATGCTGACAAGTGTACTGCAGCCTTGCAAGTTTTAGACGTATATTCCACGCGGCCACGATTCCTTACGACCAAAAGTAATACTTAGGTATGTCCCAGTCTCATTTTCCTTTAGTGGTGGATTGTGCGTGGCTCTGTCTGGGTCTGCGGAACCGCTTCGGTGCCGGCGGTGTTGATCGGGTAAGAGAGTGAAGACGAAGGGAGAGCGCGGGTTTACTCCAGGGCACCTCTGCGGTTGCATTGTGGAGGGTGTTGACGTATGGTCGACACTATGGAACCGTGCATTTGATGCTGGATTAGTCGCTTGGTTTCGCAACCCGTCTGGAGCCACGGCGGACATCCCATGGCCGGCGATGACTGCGCTACGGCCCAGCGTCGCTCTTAAATTCTTCCGCTCTCGAAGACACCATGCGCTATTCTGGAACCTACGAGGAGTCGGTGGCAGCATGTCCGCAATGATGTGTGTTCGCAGGAGGCTGCTTTGATGATGCACCAGTCGACCCGTCGATGATGGCGGCAATGCCCTGGCTGCATGATTCATGCAAGCCCAGCGGTATTGGCCACACCCGCACCAGTGCATCATGAGGCTCTTTTTTCCAGGTTGTCACGTGGATGGCGGTGTTTCGGTGTTTCGGTGTTGAGCTGCTCAATGGCTCTGAAGCTGAAGCTGAAGTCAAGCTGGAGTCCGCCGGGAGGCTTCCGAGGAGCATTGTGGCACTTGGAAATCACAGAACCAGTATTTACTGCAAGGCCAAAGCTCTTCCACGCTATTTCGACGAATAATAGCGTCTACAAGACAGAACCACAATGATTACACTTTGTGCGAAGCAAAATCGAGTCCTGAGGCACCCAGAGCAACTTCTAATTTGCAGCCAAAGCAAGACCTACATTCACTCAAGAAAACGGTGTCTCTCTACAAGTTCTAGTTGGTTAAGATTGATACCAATGGAGCTAGCTAGACGGGCGACCTTTTCCGGTTGATCGAGGACAAATGCCAGAAGCCTGGAACGATTGCCAACATAAGTGACCAGCTCGGGGCTTGGAAACCGCTCATCGGCATGATCCCTATGGCAGGCCTATTGCAACTTGCAATTTGAGGTCATGACTGCAGAAACGCCGAAGGCGTCTGATCGTTCTTTCTAACAGGAGCCCTTGGTTGCATCTATTTTCGGCTGGTGTTATCCCTAGCCAGCACATCGCGCTCCTTTTGTTTTGCCTCCAGCTTTGGATGAATTGTCCATATAGTCATTGCTCTCTTGCCATTGTTTGACTAACCATCACCATCCAGAATAAAACCACCTCAAGTACAGGTTCCAGCACTGGGACTCAGCGATGCGGCGTACAACACCAAACTCTGAACCGTTGGCTTCGTCTGAAGACGAGGGGCCATGGCTGTCTGCAACGACCTTCGGCAGCCTTCCAACTAAGGAGAATGGTGTTCCAGGCCTAGGTGGCGGCACATGGTCGTCGAGCCAGTCTTGTGGCTCATTCGGGCTGGGCGAGCAGGCTCGTCGTAACGCAGCGCGTGAAGCCCGTCTGGAAGCTCCCAATAAGGGCTCAGCAAGATCTGAAAACACTCATTCTCGTGCGACGAGTAGTGAGCACGGAGCAAACTTTCTGCTGTTTGCTATTTCATTGCAGCCAACCTCAAAGGCTGACAGGTCTTTGTCCCACTCCCAAGGGCAACGAGAGGTGCCGTCACCTTCTTCCGTGAGCAACCAGCAAGCCGTGGCAAGGGCAGAGAGACCTGCTGTGTTGCCTCTTGGTCTTCTCAATGAAGAGATTGAGGACGATTATGAGCCTGATCGAGAATCCGAACTGGGTGGGATGTTGACTCAAACAGCAAGCCACCCAGTGTTTGGTAATGTCCAGCGCACGTCGACATTGGCAACACAGTACGATTCTCCATTCTCTGCTTCGAATGGTGCGCGTCGCTCTGATACCTTCGACGGTAGCGGTTTCAATCGATGTCTCGAGTCAGCGTTTGGGGAGCTGAGAGGACTTGGTAAGCAATCATCCTTCCATAAAGCATCATCCAAAGCTTTTATGGGTCTCACAGGGCATGCGCCACTGCCACGTAATGAGATACTGACGGTTCTCCTTCTGCTGGCAGATCAACATCCGCGCCGTCCTCAGCGGCAGAGCTCTCTCGGCTGGGAAGACCTTCCTCATTACAGCGAGAGCTGTCGTCATTCAATGGCGGGTCTGCCGACAAGGCGTAATACCATCGCCACTGGGGTTAATCGTGGTCTGAGCGCCGCGGACACGCACAACAGCAATCGTAAGTAAGACCCATTGTATGGTATTCACCGAGCCTCACATGTAAGCAAACCTCACTCTCCCCGTCACCGAGGGTGTGAGGTTGCAAATGTGACTGTAGGGCGGTTTTTATGAGCCTTCACGCTTCCAAATTCTTATTCTTCCCAGACCTCGACACATACCCCGAACTCACCGCACCTGACAACAACAACAGCAGTAACATCGATACAGAGCTCAACACAGACATGCGTTCCATGTTGCACAACCGTGTCAACGCCAGCCTCCCGGCTGGCTATCAAGTCCCGTACGTTGTCCTGGAGCCGCATGAGCGCACCACTAACGCCGATTGCACCATCGGCATGCAGTTCGCCAATTCACGCCCTCGCAAGCTCCTTTACATCGTCTCCTTCAAGTGCTCTCGTGTCGGAGTCTTCTACCTTCTCGACAACACTCGCCTGACCATCGTCGAAGGTGACATTGTCATCGTTGAGGCTGACCGCGGCCAGGATCTCGGTGTTGTGCAGCATGCACATGTCACCCAAAATGAGGCACGCATTCTCCTCGCCAAGTACGGCGAAGAGCAGTATAAGTGGCTCATGACGTTTTCCATCAACAACCAAGCCGGTGCGGTCAACGCTAGCGCAGCCGTCTACGGAGGATCCACCAGTACCGGCAGCGCCAGCATGCCATCCACTCGCCCGCCGCGCGACCAGTACTCCAACCTGAAGCCAAAGGCCATCAAGCGCATGCCCGCCCCGCACGAAGTCCGCATGCTCAGGGAAAAGGAAGGTAACGAGGCCAAGGCGAGACGCGTGTGTCAACAGAAAGTCTACCAGCACCATCTGCACATGGAGATTTTGGAGGCCGAATTCCAATGGTAAATTAATCTCATGCTCAACCATCACCCAGCACATGCTAACGTTTTGTCAAACAGGGACTGGCAGAAGCTCATTTTCTATTACTATGCCGATCACTTCGTCAATTTCAAGGGCCTAGTCAACGACTTGTACAAGCTCTACAAGGTTCGCCTCTGGATGTCGGCTGTCAACCCGCTTCTTTCTCGCCGAACGCCATCAATCAGCCGCCGACTGGCACCGGCCCAGGCGCTATCACCTCTCCGGCTGGAGGTTCTGGCTTTGACACCTCTTACACCATGGCGTCGGGACCGATTCGGACCCGTACGGCGCTGTGCCGCCATACCAGCTCCCGCTAAACACCTACAACCCGGACTCTCCAAGTATCCCAGGCATCCACAACTCTTTTGCCCTGATGCACATGATGCAGCCCACGCTCCAGTGCCGCCGATGCCAGGCTTTCCGCAGATGCAACCCGTCCAGCAGATGCCGTCACTTCAACAGGCCCTGCACTACCAGTCTGTCAAGCCGACTGGCCCGGTCAAGCCGACTGATCCAGCCCAGCCTGCCAGGAGTGCTGAGCCAATGCAGAAGTTCGATGCGCTCAACTACCTAGCCCAGACCATGCTGGGCCTCGACCTTGACGCGAAGTTGACGCGAAGCATGGAAGTGAGAAGGCAGCCACCACTCAGGCTGGAACTCCCCAGAGCAGCGCTCAGCCGCCTAATGCTCCATCCACTTCCTCCTACCAACTGAAGGCACCGATTTGGGCGATTGGCACTCCGGCCTCCACCTTCCAGCCGTCGATTGCGCGTTAGCTGGCCATGACGAAGCTTGCAGTTGCTCAGAAGGAAGGTGTTGCCACGGAGAGTGGCAGGGGGCCTCAGTTAGAATGCAAGTCCAAGCTAGACTGGGTCAATTGGCATGACGCGTCGTTGAAGACTGCAAAAATGAGGGAAATGAATGGCCAATAGTCTAGGCGTTTTCTGTGAGGCCTGAATTAGCTAGTTTCAATGGTGATTGCTTAAGTGAAATGCAACAGAAGTTTGCTTTCATTGTTTCTTGACACCCTTGTGTCCTTGACAGTAGTGTCGCCTTCTATGACGGCTGGTAGCTTGAACCATGTTGTCGATTTCTCGTGGATATCTCTTGTTTAGGGTTCCTAACTAACATGATTGATTTGATTTGATTTCATTTCATTGTCCCGGTGGAGCTTCCTTACGGGCCCATGCGGGCAGTTACTGTTATAATATCCAGGAGGAGAATCGAGGCAGTATCCCGGGGGAAAACTCCTTCTTCTCCAATATGTGACTAATGCCCTTTAGCCAGTGAGTCTACGATACAGTTAAGGGTTAGCTGTTCGCCTCAGACGCGCTTCAGCCATCACCATCGTCCTCATCCACATACGTCCCCGGCCTTCGCCGCCCCCTTCGCCTTCTTTTCGCATCATCCATCGTCCTTGCCAGCGATAACTGGCTAAGTATATCCCGCTGCAAGAGCCATCTCGTCACTGCACGCAACTCGGCCTCCGTCGATAGCAATTTTGATATGTTCGGTCGTCCTTGCCTCTGCTAGCATATCTGCCCGTCCCGATGCGTGTGTAGGATAGAAAGAATGATGTGCTTTGGAGTCTGCCGCGGCCAGCCGCAATTATAGTCTGGCTTTGAGTATCTCGGCACGCGCCATCGAAACAGGTACTCATTCAAGCCGATGTGTTCAGTCCGTAGTAGTATTGCGACCGTGCTTTCGGCCCCTGGTTGATTGATTGATTGGTTGGTTGATTATGGCCTCCTCGGTTTCAGCCGCTTTTCCCCAGCAGCTATGCCCGTACGGGCCGCCCCACTCCGCCCAGTTTGACACCTAAATGCAGACTGGACCAGCTGCCTCCTGCACTCTCCCTTTTTCTCTTCAGCCACCTTCTTTGATTGCCTGCCAGCTGCTTTCGCAGATGGTGGCTCACGTGTTATATTTACTCCTCAAAAGCCTCGCTTTGTGTTTCGTCATCCGCATACCTACAGTCTCCCCCCAATGCTCGGCTTCGTCTACTCCTCCACGATCCTGCTCTGCCCTAGGGTCTACGTTCGTTCTATGAACTTGATGGCTTTGATGGCTACTTTGCGCTTGTTGAGGAATGCCCGAAGGTTGTTGCGTTCCAGAAGATGGCCAAGCTCCTATTTCCGGAGGTCCCTGAGCTTCCTGCATGCTAAGAGGACGCGTCGTACCGTCTGGCGGCCGACACGCATCGAATCCGAAATGCCGGGTACTTTTCGGCGGAAGAGGAAGTCCCTGGGTCCTATCTTCTCCGTCCGTAGCTGCACCAGAATGGCGCTTTGCCTCTTAGTCAGACGTTCGTGCAGCTGCAGCACCTTTTTCGATGGTGCAGGTCTGTGCCTGAATGTGGTTCTGCCTTTCGTTTCGTGCTGCCAATCGGGTTGCCAGTGTTTGTCCGCCTCCTTTCGGCTCCACGTCTTCAGCGTGGATTGCAGTGCATATAACTGGTAGGGGCCTGATCTAGGCTCTGATGTTGGACCCTCTCCATTCTGTGGCCTCCTTCGCGGCTATGTCTGCGGCTTCATTCCCTTCGATGCCTTCATGCGATGGTATCCATCGCGCTGTTACTGTGTGCCCACTCATTTGGAGCGACTCAATCCTGTCGGCAATCTGGTCGAGAATGTACGCTCCCGGCCTGCCTTCAGGCCTGACCAGGAACGGATCGCCGCCTGGTTGTCAGCGAAGATATTGGTACGTCGCTGCACCGCGCATCGTCGATATAGCCCGTGGCGGTACTGTCCTGATCCGATTTGCAGGCCTCGAGAAGACCCGAGTTATAAAAGATGTAGAGGATAGGGGATAGTGGAGATCCATATGGCACACCGGTATTGATCGTGTATCCTTCTGATCGTGATTCGTGCTCGTCTTTCACCGAGAAAGCTTGCGGTCCCAAGTACCATACTATCGTCTACTTTCCGTGTGCGCAAATTGTGGAGTAGCCTTTCATGAGATACTTTCGAATGCGCCAGAGACATCCAGAAGCAGTAGGCTAGCAACTTTGAGTACAGGTGGGGGAATAAGGCAAAACGCGGTGCGCGGTACTGCAGATCGCTACATTAGCATGACATCACGACCTTGAATCATTAAAAGGTAGATCTAAGCGGGGTTACCTTCTATTACTATGTTAGCAGTGAACGTGAAGGACACCGGATCGCACTTTGCAGCTATGGTCACTACTAGAGGACAGCAAAAGGCGGAAGCGAGCGGCGAGCCCGCGAAGACACTTTCGCCAGCCAAGCAGCGGATCGTTTCGAAGAAGGATGAGGAGCACGGAGAAGCACAACAACAGACGAACAAGCATGGAGTAAAGCCAGAAGACAAGTCTGAACATCACGTCGAAGCCGCCGAACTGCCACAGAAAGCGCCCAATCAAGCCTCGCGCGCGTCTGACAACTCCATCCTCGACTGCCTCCTCACCACCTACGGAAGCCTTCCTCTCGAAACCACGACCCTCGCGCAACCCGATTCGCCCACACCTTCCACGGTCCTCGCCCACCTCTTCAATGCTCTACTCTCCTCGGCGCGCATCTCACACGCAATCGCAAGCAAAACCCTTCACCTCGTCATTGAAGCTGGCTATGCGGATCTTGAAACGCTGGAGAAGAGCACTTGGGAGGAGCGTACGGAGGTGCTGACGGATGGGGGATATACGCATTATCGGGAGAAGATGGCGACGGAGTTAGGAGAGGCGGCGGAGTGGGTTCGGAGGGAATGTGAAGGGGATCTGAATACTATACTCCATGATAGGGAGCAGAAGGGCGAGGGCGCGGAGATTAGGGAAAAGGCAAGGAAGAAAATCAAGGAAGTTAAGGGATTTGGGGAGCTGGCGGCAGATGTGTTTTGCAATACGGTGCAAGGCGTTTGGGGGGAGTTGGCACCGTTCTTGGACCCGAGGAGCCAGAAAACAGCGGTGAGAATTGGGTTGCCTGGGAGTGTGGAGGAGTTGTTTGGGATGGTTGGGAGAAACCCGGTGGAGATGGCGAGACTGGCTTCTGCGTTGACGGTGGTGAGATTGGAAAGGAAGGAACTTGAGTTCTGTCATGATTGTTGGCGTCCTTGAAAATTCATTCTCTCGCGCGCATTGCATTTTTCCCGGTCACGTCTCAAGCATAGAAGGCGTCGTTGGAGGGATGGTAGGGCTGGATAAACGTTGCCATACTGCAGTAAACTCGAGAAGATGAGTAACATCGAGTTCTTTTTGTTGATTGCTTAATAATCTTTCAGCGAGACGAAGTTGGCAGGTAGGAAGTAATGCGTTGGGTGATTCCCATCGGCGCTGAGCGCGCGTGCTGCATATCTGGTCTGACGATAGTCCAGGGGGTCTTTGGCACAAGGCAAGCATGCCTCTGGCTGAAGTAAAGACAGAAATGTGGACTTCAGAAGGCCTGTGATTGCTCTCGCTTGGCTGTTCAGCGACAGTTGTATATCCTTCAATCGATCCTGCTAGCCTGTTCACCAGATCTCTGATCCATAGAGTGCTACGGAGGTGACTGCGGCAACTACCACTCTCCACATCATGTTGATGGACAGCCCTCCGTTGCTTCTACTGAGACTCGTCACTCGCTGCAGAGCCCCCTTGGCGCTCGCCATCCCATTCTTGAAATGCGTTTTGAAGGACAGTTCCAAGCCAAGCCAGAAGCCGGGCCACTGGGCCCCCCTGTTGAACATTGGTAGGTCTGAAGAGTATTAATTGATGATCTACCAGTGTGAGCATGCCTGACCTATAGTCCTATATACAGCAGTGGGTGGTGAAGGTGGCGCTACCGATCTTCAACACCCCCTTGGTCGATTGCGAAAGCTTGCTCCCCGATAGAAGCTTTCCCCACTCAGTTCACAACACCGCTCAACGCGCGCGTCGCGTTCGCGATGCTCTGCTATTCATAATTGAAGGTGTCACACACCATGCTAGTAAAGCTGTTCATATGACATTATGTGATGGGCTTGCAGATTCTTCATTTTCGTATGGGGTATCTAGTACTGAAGCCTCTTGGATAGTGTGAGAACTCTGCCACGTTTGTTCTAGAACACTCGGCCTGCTTTTGACTACGATCACATTCTCCGTCTGCCTGTAGCTCTTTAGGCCTCTGGTGCAGCTTCTTCCTACTGTTAGACATCTTATGCAAGACTTGTTTGGGCGTTCTGGACCTAATGTGTAGTTTCCCTAGCCAGATTTACAGCAGCCCTGCTGGCAATTTTGGCTACAAATGCTGCCCTCTTTTGTTCAGCCTTTCTTTGTCTTCCAGCCTTTCTTTCTGCCATTTTTGGGGCTTTAAGAAACTTCTTCGGTTCTCTGTTTTGGGCCTTCTTAGTTTTTCCTTGCTGCTGTAGTGCCTTTTCATCCTGTCTTGTCTGCTCAAGCTCCTGAAGGTGTTTCACCTTCTGGGGGCTGAAGAAAGTAGCATTGCACTCATTCTTGGCTCTGAACTCCCCCATAAGCTTCTTGCCTCTCTTTCTGCGCTTACGTTCGTCGCAATAGAACCTGTCTGTAGGCTGCCCGTAGTGAATCATATCTGTTCCTGTTTGCGTCTATGCGATCGTTGGCCCCTCAATCTCTTCGTCGGCAGGCAGCCGTGATAGCGCGCCGGATAAACTACTACTCGTCGAACACCTTTCGCAAGATAGTTACTTACTCTCAACACTCAAATGCAGAATAGTGCAGAGCGCTGACTTTTGCAAGCTAGCCATCAATCTCAAGGAGCGATGCATCAAGAAGTGAAAGAGCCAAAGACTGGATCAGAGTAGGCGTTCGAAGGAAGATGGTCGGCTCTGTCGCCACTTGGGACGTGAGTATTGCTGGAAAAAGATGTTGAGCACAAGTCCGATGGCCAAGATTCAGTGGCAGTGCCGCACACGGCTGCGCCTGGGAATTCCACAGCAGGAAGGGACTCTGCGCCATCGGATGGGTGATTGTTGTTTGGGTTTGCAAAGTAGTAGGCCGAAGTCACTTGCTTACTGGGTGATATTGGCGATGGGTATTGCTGGAAGGCTTGGCGACCGGGGGCGATGCTCTAGAATGAACTTCGCCAGCAAAAAGTGATCGAGACAGATGACCGGCCGAAAGCATAGCCTGCATATTCCTTGCATCCGTTTCAAAGACAGTGCCCAATTCTCCATAGTCAACTGCGCTGCTAGAGAGCCGTTCGCTTTCTAGCTGTACCTGTGGTCGGATAGAATTTCCAGGACTAGATAGCATGCGCTTGTAGAGAACGGTACCTCTCATCTCTTCTTCGTCACCATACCCGCTGGGGTTTGCATCGATGCAAGGGTAAGAAACCGTTGGTTGCACCGGATCTGATCTCGGAAACGCAAAATGTGCTGACCGTATGGCATCATTCGCTCGCGGACTCTTCTGCTCACTTCGAGGGTTTTAGAGTCATAGCGCATACAGATTCTAGTGGCGCACTTACCTGCTCGAGTATGCACCCCAGATGCTGGCCAATTCTTCCATACTCTCTCCCGTTCGCAACCGCGCGAAAAGCTCCAAAGCCTCCGTGTCCGAGCCATGCTGCATCTTGTGTAGTACGCTCTTCATAGCACCAAGCTGCTCATCCTTCTGCCGTAGTCGTGTTTGCAGACCCTGGGGCCTTGTCATTCCTTCTTCGACCTCGTAATCGCAAGCGTCTTCTCTGCTGGCGAAGCAACGGCATGATGGTCGGTCGCCAGAGCACTGTACTTGCGCGAATCAGCTATACTAGTACTGCGATGGTATGCTCCCACAGTTGGGGCACCAGCGGTACAACGGAGGTACTACCTTAATCTTCCGCTGACGGCATTGCAAACAAGCTGAGCATGAGTAGGCTGAGGCGTGCTACCAGTAGCTTTCTCTTTAGGTCGACACCCCTCGTCTCGACAACTCGACCACAATAATCAGACAGAGTACTTGTCACGGGCGGGCGTCGGGACGTAGGTGTAGGTGCGAACGGAGACAGATGTGGTTTACTACGGCCAATCTACAGGCAGGTTCTGTGGCTAGAACGTAACTCTTCGAGCTACGAATGAGGTTCTAAGCGGAGGTCTCAGGTGAAGTTGGCCCTCGGCTCACCTGCTGTTCTACGAGCAAGAACAGTGTAGGCATATCACGGGCTCGGCCCGTGACATTACCTTCTTTCTAGGCAACTGCCTCCTGGCACTTTCACAACTTATGGCATTGTCTGTGGGCGTGGCTTGTCAGGGTAGCGGCGATGGAAGTTGCGCCCCATGCCAGGAACGTCTTCGCAGATAGCCCAAGCCGGTCCGGTGGTCGGTACATCATAGCCAGCCCACTTAACTATGTAGCGGAGGCGTGACTTGCCTCCTCGGCCGCGGCGGTCAGTGAATGGCGACGACCGCAATCGGCTTCGTGGACGATACTAACATCCTGACATCCAGCAAATCTACAGACGAACTGTGGGGTTCTGGAAAGGGCGAACGAGAAGTGCATGGCTTGGGTACGCACACACGGTGCGACATTCGCACCCGAGAAGTACCAACTGATGTACTTCACCCGCCGACCCAAGAAGTTCAACATGCAGGCGACAGTGCAGATACCGAAATCCCAAGATGGCCCCGTCACGGTAACGAGGGTCCTCGGTGTCCATCTCGACCCAAAGCTCAAATGGGGCCCTCATGTCAGCCTAACGGCAGCAAAGGCAGCCTCGCACATGGCTTCCATCACCCGACTCACCAAGAGCACGTGGGGAGTCACGTTCGCTAAAGCTAGGCAGATCTATGCTGCTGTTGTCCGGCCGGTATTATCGTACGGGTGCCAGTGTGGTGTCTCGCTCGGAGGTGAACGCGCTAATCGAAACCGACTGATCTACCCACTCCAGACGGTGCAGAATGATTCCCTCTGAACCATCACAGGCGCGTACAAAACAACGAGCGTCCCAGGTACCGGAACATGAGGCGAGCATTGCGTCATTAGATCTTCACCTCGACACGCTGGCAGTCAACCACGTCCGTAGAATGGAAAACAGCAAAGGTGACCGAGCTGTGGATGAGAGCTGCAAGGCAACCGCGGACCGTGCCCAGCGTCGCCTTCGGACGGAAGGCAAAATCCCTGTGAGCAGCCCACTCATGGGCGGCATGGCGAGAGGATGGGGCCAGAGTCGATGATATTGAGTAAGTAGGGTCGCCGAGGGGAGGAATGAGGATGAGTGGTCTTCTGTTTGTGAAGTGATTGGGGCAAAGGTTGCATAGGAGCCTGGGTGACAGACATCTGTACCTGGGAGACCTGCGGCGGTTGCTGCTCGGCGAGCTGCTGCATGACGGCTGCGGCCTCCAGGGCAGCAGCCTCAACCTTGGTGGTAGGCTTCTTTGGCGCTGGCTTGGTGGCTTTCTTCACTCTCGAGTTCTCGGAGCTACCGCTGGTGCGCGACACGCCACGAACATTCTGGTGGGTGCGACGGTGTTGCTCCATGTTGTCCTTACGCGTAAAGGCTTTTTTGCACTCGGGGCAGAACGCATCCTTCTTGCCGGTGTGCTTCTTCGCGTGGCGGGCAGCATGGCCGGAGGTGGTGAAGTAGTCTGAGCAGTTGAACAGCTTAGCAAGAGGGCAGGAGTACTGGTTCTTTTCCGGTGCGACGGTGCGCGCGTTTTTTTTCGATCCGTTAGACACGGTCGAAGCACATGACGTCTCGGATACTGGAGAGCTGGACGAACAGTAGAGCTGCTTCCGGGTGGGCGGCTGCATGGGCGGCGCGATGACCTGTGAGGGGACCTGCGTCGGGCCGGCGTAACAGGAGGGCGCCGTCAAAGTTGCCTCCGACATCAGGTACATTGGTATGGTAACGTCGTCCATTTTGCCATAGCGGGGAGCGACGATGGAGTACTGCTGCGGAACCCTGCGATACGCGCGAGGGTGCGCGGCGTGCTCGTCGAAGCTATGGTAAGAGAGCGTCAAGGGTGACGGCGTGGTGAAAACGCCCGAGTCATTCGAGTCGCTGCGAACGAGCTGTGGTACCTGGGGAGAGAGGCTGGCGGTCGATTTGCAGCTGAAGGCGCGGGAATATGTGCTGGCACGGTGGTGTGGGTGAGGTTGACGGTAGGGAGCGGGGAGCGGCGGGAGTTGGTGTTGCGCTTCGACTGCCAACGGACCTACGTCACTACTGTCGTTGAGTAGTGATATCTTTCCACCCGAACAGTTTTTCCCGTCCATTATTTGAAGAACAGCTCGGCAGATGGGCGCTTGAGTCAGCGCGGACGCAGTCTGGACGAGAACGGCGAAAACGATGTTGGTTCAGAGTGGCCGTGGGCAATCAATGACAGTGCATTGAATGGTAGGTTGCCCAGCTGGTGTGGTATGGGGGTGCAGTGACGGTGGCTGAGCTCTGTCAAAGGCAAGCGGAGTAGAGGTGCGATCGACCGAGGGAGGGTTGTATACAACAGGGACTTGTGAGCATGAAAGGTAACAGTTTACTCGTCGCAACATTACCTGATTAGCAGAACCAAGAGACCCAGGGTCTACCGCCCGCACAGATCAAGAAGATTCAACTGGCTGGCGCACACTCAACTCCGCCGCCCTGAGCGGCTGCCCCCGCGCCGTTGTTCCACCCTAATCGTGTGAGCTTCACTTGGTCATCAGGAGAGTACAACGATGATGGTGGTTCGACCGACGGCTCAGCAGACGGCGGCCTGGAACGCCTCGCGCTGGCGGTTCAAGTCTCCGTCCCCCGGCTTGGCAGATTCAGATTAGAAGCGTTCCCCACCACGCGCACAGACACACCACGCGCACAGCCAACATCGACTTTCACCAAGACCTTTGATCGTTCATACCTCAATACACATTGATGCAAAACAGTTGAAATTTGGCGCGTTGAAGAGCGCAGAGGCTACTTTATGGATCCTGCGCCTTCCTAATCACTGTGACGAGCTGGCAGTCTCGATTCACGACCTCTTCTTGTCACGGGCTGTTTCATGCGCTCTTCGATCACAGGCTCTACAGGACTCGCCTTCGCGCTTTTTGCAGCTGTTTGCTTTCTTGGTCTTCCTCGCGGCCTTCGAATTGACATGCTCGACTGAGCTTCGCGCTGTTTCAGTGCCATTTTATCCGCCTTTTCCTTCGCTCTAGCAGCCTTCTTTTCAGCAGCTGCTGTCTTCCGGGCTGCAGAGGCGACCGCTCTGTCCTCACGCTTCCGCTGCGCTTCTTCTTGCTTCCTAGCCTTCTCCTTGGACCGTTCTTGGGCCCTGAGCTCTCTGTCCCGCACTAGCTGCTCCTTTTCTTGCTCTCTACTCATCGCAAGGTCTCGAGCTCGCTGAATCCTAGTCGGACTCATTATGAGCGTGCCAAACCCTTCAGAAGACCTCAACTCATCGAAAACCTTTTTCTGTCGCTTCTTCTTCCTCTGCTGTAGCTTGAGAGCTGTGCCAAACTGCTTGTTTCGCAGTCTCGACAACGTGAGCTTTGCAGATAGAGCGAGCACGGTATCGCCGAGCTTCTCGAGCGTTCCCTGCGTTTTCCTGTCACTCCCGGCCACACTGCTGTTGAGAAGAGTCTTGATCCTCTTCGCCTTCGAAGGCGAGTCGAACGTACTGCTCGAGCTGCCGCTAGCCGGCCTTTCGGCCGACTGACGCCCTGATGTGTCTTCGTCCGCCGTAGAGAACATCGAGAGCACTTTTTGGGGATCGAATGGCAGGATTCCCGTTTTAGACCATGCAGATGCTATGTTCTTCTCTGTGAACGCTCTCTCAAACGCTGGCCAGAAGATCGCGAAGAAATCTCGCTTGCTCATTGTTGTACGGCCTTCTGACTGTCGGATAAGGCTGTCGAGCCCTTGGCTGTAATGATGAGCTAGAGGAGCGAACATGCTCACATCCAGAGGCTGCAATCTGTGTGTGGAGTGAGGTGGGTAGATGGCGATCAAGATCCTGTGTTGCT